>OY757554.1:364106-394838 GCA_963584105.1 Alviniconcha strummeri
ACAAAGCGTGGAAGAAAGACTGAGAAGGGATGTAACTTACTATTTAATTGACTCGTCTTAAGTCTGAAACTGTGCAAGGCAACTTGAGATAGTGGTGCCATATTACATTTTTTGATAACGTTAGACCGAACTCTAACTCTAAAATAAAAATTGTGGTCCTTTCAATTCCTTTTGCAAGCTTACAGATTTTTCAACAGTTTCCCAATTTCCAGGTAATTTGGAAGTATTGCATAGTTATAGATCTTCTATAACTTAGTATAACCCTGTTGCAAGCTCACACTTTTTACAGACTTTGGTAAAATCCAAGGAGATTGTTGGAAATTCCTGGACCATTTTAAAAGTTATTTTGGGTCACAAATATCACATTCACATAGAATCACTATCATTAAAAATAAAATGTAAAAATCCGCAACAAAAGGTGAGTCTTATCATTATATATTTTTGTCATTGATTGTTTTGAGTCAGTGCATCATGTTGCCCTTTGATGTTTGACCTAGTTTCCCAGTAACAATGTGAACGCTTCCTTAATGCTGAAGTTGGCAAGGCAATCATACTCATGACTCGTTCTCAGATTGCAATTTTTTCCATCCATTTTCCATGTTTTTTAATTGCCATAGCTTGTTAATGAGGCCACTTACCTAGCAGCACTTGTCGGCTTCATTCACCATTTGCAATCCATGATGCCGACTTGAAACTATCAAAGACAAAATTATATGATAAAACTCACCTTTTGTTATGGATTTTGATTGTAATCAGTAGATATGGACCTCATTTAACGATTGTGTAATTTTGATATTTGTGACACCAAATAACTTTTTTTTAAATGGTCCAGGAATTACCGACCGTCTGCTTGGATTTTACCCAGATTTGTCAAGTTTCCCAATTTCCAGATGTATTCTGTGCAATAGCAAAAAAAAAAAAAAAAAGTCATTCCATAAAAGAATTCATTACAATAATCAGTTGCATGATTTTTTCTTCTTCGTCTATTTTTCCTTCCCCCCCCCCCCCCCCCCCTTTTTTTTTTCATACTTCAGTATCTGATTCTGAATATCATTTTATGTCAGTATGTGTATAGTTTAAAGCATGTTTGATCAACTTTTCTCACGAATTGACCAAGCAAGGTCTAACTACAAGGGAAAGACATGATAAAAAGAACTGGCCAGTATACACATTTAGCCCAGCATTTATTTTGGAGGAAGCATGACTTGAAATTTAAATGAATAAATTAAATTGTTAAGCATAATGTTCTTTTGAGTAGAGGGCACCAGACTATATCATTGATCTTGCATTGCAGCAGTCAGCACTGTTTGTTGCACACTTGTTTCAAGCTTTCTTTTTTGTCTTTAACAAAGTCTAAGACATTGTGGACAAGACTGCCAGTTTTGTTGCCAGAAATGGTCCAGAGTTTGAGCACCGTATCCGGCAGAATGAAGTGAACAACCCCAAGTTCAATTTCTTGAACCCTGCAGATGCTTACCATGCCTACTACCAGCACAAGGTCAAAGAGTTCAAGGAGGGCAAAGGTGAGCAGACTGCAGAATCAGTAACTAGTGTGTGTCTGGAACATGTGCTGGTTTAGGGCTTTTCTGATAATATGTAATACTAATAGTAATACAGTAATAGCTGAGTGCAGCAGTTGAAAATATCTATTGATGTAATTAAGTTTTAAATCAGTGCGATACTGTCATTGACACAATATTTCACACCATGCTTATTCTACTTATAATTCTAAGTGACTAACTGAAATTTTTATATATTTCCATGTTTGGAGAACAAAATAGACAGACCTCATAGTCATACTATAGTGTTACTGTTAGACAAACACACACTTGTATGCACACACAGTGACACACACTTGACTTGGGTATGCACACGTGCACACACACACACACACACACACACACACACACACACACACACACACACACACACACACACACATACACACAATGACAGAGAAACAAAACAACAAAACAAAATCACAAATGGAACACCTGCACTGCTGTGGTATCTGTGTTTAATTAACTTTGTTAATGTTATTTTTTTTAAAGTGAACAAAAACTATTTGGAACTTCAGTAGCAATTTTAACAGTGAAAACTGGAATTGATAATGCTGTCTGTTGTTTTCATGTTGATTCACATGGCCAACAGTGAAAACTGGAGTTGATAATGCTGTCTGTTGTTTTGATGTTGATTTACATGGCCAACAGTGAAAACTGGAGTTGATAATGCTGTCTCTTGTTTTCATGTTGATTCACATGGCCAACATGCCCTCAGACAGTGAAGATGACAGAACTTGTATTAAAAAGTCATAATTGTGTCATTTTTTATTTTCAGGTCAGGAGCCTGTGGCGCCCAAGGTGAGTACTTGTAAAAGTTGTAGTCAGCAACTAAGCTAGTCAATGAATTGTTTGTAGATGAAACACTGAGTGATGATAATGGAAACTATGAAAATATTTGTCATTCTCAATGAATTGCTCATTTCTGCATTACTACATATAATATGGCTAGTTTCAGATTTATTAACTCATCCATTAGTTTTGAAGCTGTTAATTTAGACAGTTGAACTTGAACTTTAACTAGTTCAAGTTGAAAAAAATCTATATAATTTTTTACAAATCTGAAAGTGAAACAGAATGAGGCCCAGAGTGCTTGTGCAGAACCTTCCTGTACCTTGCTCCCCGAATACCTGTGGATGGTGGTCAGCAGTGTTTGGTTGACTGCTCACTGCTTTGTGTCATGTGGTTCATTTGACTGATTGTGGTCACTGCTTTGGTTGAATGGTCAACGCTTTGTGTGAAGTGGAACACCTGTGGATGGTGGTTGGCAGCGTTTGGTTGACTGGTCACTGCTTTGTGTGGTGTGGTTCATTTGATTGACTGTGGCCACTGCTTTGTGTGATGTGGCTCATTTGATTGACTGTGGTTACTGCTTTGTGTGCTGTGGCTCATTTGATTGACTGTGGCACTGCTTTGTGTGATGTTCATTGGGTTGATCATGGTCACTGCGCTGCATGATGTTGTTCATTTGATTGACTGTGGCCATGCTTTGTGTGGAGACCCAGCCGCTGCTTCTGCGAGCTCAGGAGCCGGTCAAGATCCCTGAGGTCTTCGTCCCCAAAGATCCCCCTGCTGAGTTTGAGTTCATTGTTGATCCTCCGTCCATTTCAGCGTATGAACTGTAAGTGCATTATTTTGTATAATTTAAAAACAAAAGAAAGAAAAAAGCTGTATATAAATTAAGTTTTGTATAGTCAGTATGTTCATGTGTGCAGGTGTGTGTGTGTGTGTGTGTGTACGCATTTAGAATAGTCTCTACAGACAAGATTGTGCACTTTATTAATGCTTTAATTATTATTATTATTATTAAAAGGACAACTTGTTTCAGTTGCTACCTGTTCATACCAGTTAGAGGGGCCCTGAGCTAAATCAGGGTGCTAGCAGTGTTGAAACATTAGCCAAAATGTAAAAAGGGGAACAACTACCCTCACTGCATCTTAAGGTTTCATAGTTGTCTCCTCTGGGTATTTTCTTTCATTTGTACTTGATTGTAAGCTGTATGTGTCAAGTCCTTTTGTGTCCTTTTGCCATTCCTCTGATGTTCATATTGTCAGTGTCTAAGGACAGTGTGATAAACCAGCGTGCACTCCAGCTGATAACTGGTATCTGCACTTTCAGGGACGTTGTCAAGCTGACAGCGCAGTTTGTTGCTCGCAACGGTCGGCAGTTCCTGACCACAGTAATGCAGCGAGAGCAGCGCAACTACCTGTTTGACTTTCTGCGACCCCAGCACAGCCTCTTCAACTACTTCACTAAGCTGGTGGAACAGTACACAAAGGTCAGTGAAAGTGGAAGACCAGGGGGTTGTATTGTCTGTCTCCTTTGGGGTGGCTTCAGGGTTTACGTTAACCAGCAATTTCCAGGATTTTACTGGTTAAGATCAGCATATACTGGAGAGAGAAAAAGTCAAATCAACAATTGGTCAGATGCACCAGCTGTTTTGTTTGACCAGTTCTAAAAAAACAGGGAAATAAGAAGAAAGAAAGAAAATAGGCGCAGCAGAGAGAGAGAGAGTGTGTGTGTGAGTGTGTGTATATGTGTGCGTGTGTGTGTGTGTGTGTGAGTGTGTGTATGTGTGTGCGTGTGCATGTGTGTGTGTGTGTGTGTGTTTTAGATGGGGAAGTGAGCAGGGTGTTTGCTAGCAGAGCTGTAGTAACAGTATAGATGGCTGTGCATCTGGAGGGTTTCAGTGCTGGAGTGGTTTCCATGAACCACTTTTGCCACCTTATAGTTACACTGTTATAGATGTCACACCAGTTTGAAAAATGTCTAGTGTGATCACTGAACCATTGTGTCCTCATTCTGCAAATTTGATAACAAGTAAGCTTTTTTCCTTTTTTTCCCCATGTGGTAAGTGCTTTGTTATGACGGTCACCCTGGTATAACTGTAATGGTTGACTGGGTGTAAAACACCAAGTTATTTACTTGCTTGTTACGATGGATTTTTGGATTAGCCGGTTTGATGGTTACCTTTTCTTTGTTTGGCAGATTCTGATTCCTCCCAAAAATCTGAAGGAGAAGCTGGCCACTGAGTCACAAGGCTACAAGAAGGTGAGAGTGCTTTGGAAGAGAGTTTAGATACGCTCTGTCAGCTCAGACAGACAGGTGAGAGTGCTTTGGAAGATAGTTTAGATACGCTCTGTCAGCTCAGACAGAAAGGTGAGAGTGCTTTGGAAGAGAGTTTAGATACGCTTTGTCAGCTCAGACGGAAAGGTGAGAGTGCTTTGGAAGAGAGTTTAGATACGCTCTGTCAGCTCAGACAGACAGGTGACAGTTGCGCCAAACACAGAGTGTATCACATGAAATCACACCAAGCACAGAGTGTATCACATGAAATCACACCAAGCACAGAGTGTATCACATGAAATCACACCAAGCACAGAGTGTATCACATGAAATCACACCAAGCACAGAGTGTATCACATGAAATCACACCAAGCACAGAGTGTATCACATGAAATCACACCAAGCACAGAGTGTATCACATGAAATCACACCAAGCACAGAGTGTATCACATGAAATCACACCAAGCACAGAGTGTATCACATGAAATCACACCAGACACAGAGTGTATCACATGAAATCACACCAGACACAGAGTGTATCACATGAAATCTCATCAGACACAGAGTGTATCACATGAAATCACACCAGACACAGAGTGTATCACATGAAATCACACCAGACAGAGTGTATCACATGAAATCTCATCAGACACAGAGTGTATCACAAGAAATCACACCAGACACAGAGTGTATCACATGAAATCACACCAGACACAGAGTGTATCACAAGAAATCACACCAGACACAGAGTGTATTGCATGAAATCACACCACACACAGAGTGTATCGCATGAAATCACACCAGACACAGAGTGTATTGCATGAAATCACACCAGACACAGAGTGTATCGCATGAAATCACACCAGACAGTGTATCACATGAAATCACACCAGACACAGAGTGTATCACATGAAGTCACACAAGGCACAAAGCTCACCACACACAAAGCTTGCATCATACAGAATGTACTGGATGAAATCACACCAGACACAAAGCTCACCAGACACAAAGCTCACCAGATACAAAGCTTATCAGGCTCACTGTGGCCCTGAACACAGCACTCACTGGACTAGAGCAGAGGTTTGATGAATGCATGTGTCTGAAGAGCTGGTTACTGTGGGCAGGTTCTCAACGATGTCCAGTACCGTGTGGAGTGGCTGAAGTTCCAGGAGAGGGAGAAGAAGAAGGAAGAGGATGCAGCCGAGAAGGAGAGGGGTGGGTAGCGTTGCTTTTCTCTGGCGGTCTACTGTGCTCACTCACACACTGGCCAAACACAAACATCCTGTTACATACACCCACAAAGATGTGCAGTTTTGCAATCACATGCACAACATGTACAACACATACATGCAGGCACATGGGTACACACACACGCACATGCACACACACACGTACGCTTGCAACCACGCTGTATACGTAGGAAATAATATACAAGCACACTGCCTCTACTGGTCACATATACACTCACACACGCGCGCACACACATGCACACACATACACACACACACACACTCACTTGAGAAATGATACAATACAAACACACTGCCCCTAATGGACCAGGTGCCTGGCGGTTGTGCAGAGGCATACAGCTATGTTTCAAAATCCATGTTGCAGCAATGCCATGTTTTCTGTTACATTTGTTGGACATGCTTGAAAATAACCCTGTATAACCATGGTTTGTTTCAATCCTTACAAGTTTACCAGAACAAACAGACGACAAACCTGTTGGAATTGGTTTCCATCATGGCGTACAGAGTGTTGATTGCTGTTTTGATGTGTGTGTACTCCACAGTGGCCTATGCGCAGATCGACTGGCACGACTTTGTGGTGGTTGAGACTGTGGATTTTCAACAGAATGAAACAGGTATGTGAAAACTGAGCTTTGACTTAAGGCAGGGCCTGTGCGTAGGCTGACCGACCACCTCAAAAAGACAGGCAGGGCCAGGGACCATTCTTAATGAGCTAGGTCGTGTCAGGGTCACAAGATTGAAAGTGAAGTGGGGGTCCCTGAAAGGACCAAGCAGGGCCGGGGACCATTCTTAATGAGCTAGGTCGTGTCAGGGTCACAAGATTGAAAGTGAAGTGGGGGTCCCTGAAAGGACCAAGCAGGGCCGGGGACCATTCTTAATGAGCTAGGTCGTGTCAGGGTCACAAGACTGAAAGTGAAGTGGGGGTCCCTGAAAGGACCAAGCAGGGCCGGGGACCATTCTTAATGAGCCAGGTCGTGTCAGGGTCACTAGATTGAAAGTGAAGGTGGGGGTCCTTGAAAGGACCAAGCAGGGCCAGGGACCATTCTTAATGAGCTAGGTCATGTCAGGGTCACAAGATTGAAAGTGAAGGTGCAGGTCCTTGAAAGGACCAAGCAGGGCCAGGGACCATTCTTAATGAGCTAGGTCGTGTCAGGGTCACTAGATTGAAAGTGAAGTTGCGGGTCCTTGAAAGGACCAAGCAGGGTGTAGGTGTCTTATGACCATTCTTAATGAGCTAGGTCGTGTCAGGGTCACTAGACTGAAAGTGAAGGTGGGGGTGTAATAATGGTAAGAGAGTGGGTGGGGAATTTGTCACCTGCACTCTGCCTTAGTCAGGAGCGTGTGCCTTTTAATCTTGCATCAGGGGCGTTTCTTGGGAAGGGTCCATTGCCGGTAATAATAATTCTGGAATTGTCAGTGTCCTTTCACCTCAGAGCAGTGCTGAAAGCTTTGTTTGAGGCCTGCACCACAGCCAGTAGCTGCCGCTTCCTATTCAAATTCTCACCCAGATTTTCACTTTTGACAGTACCTTTGTAGGTGTCTTAAGATTAATATATGACTGAAGTTCAGGATGTGTATGTTCTGAAAGATAAGGGTGAATTGACTTGTATTTGAGAGACAAACTGCTTTAAACGCAACGTGGCTGGGGATGTCTGAAAGTCGGGATGGTGCATATGTGGGCTGTCCCAAGAAGTTGCGTATCATCTTGAACTGACCTGACTTGAACTGGTGTTTTTTCAGGAAACCTGCCACCACCCACAACTCCCGATGAGGTGGGTGCTCGCATCCTGACACAGGAGCGCTACGACAGAGGAGAGATTGCCGTGAGTTTGTCATCTTGTTTCTCATTGCGCACGGCCATGCGGTCTGTCTGTGCAGGCTCGGCTGGGTGGTAGACAGGGTTCAAGAGGCTGGGGCTGAAATTTGCTTCGGGCAGTAACCTCCCCTGCCCCATCTCCTTAGTCGCAGGGTGATGGACTGAGCGTCTAGTCCATCAGATGAAGCCCAAAAACCCAGTCTCGCGTGCTGCTGCTGAAAACAATTATTGTAGAAATTCGGTCAGCATTAATTGTGGGATCTGAATGCTACACCACTCATGAAGGGGTGGGGTGGGGTGGGGGATTGGGGATTAAAACCAGTTTCAGTTTGGGTGCGTTTTCCAAGACAATGAAAACAGAGTACACAAAATAACAGGCTCATTCTGCGGGTGGCATGAGTACAACCATGAAGGATGAGGGGCCTGTTCCAGGGCATGCAGTGTGTTAATCTGTGTGAAGCAGGAGCTGTTTATTGCAGTTTCTATGACCTTGATGTTTTCAGCATCACTACAGTGACACAGAGGTCTGCTTGATTATTGTCAGGTTTTTATGGGGATGTTGATGCTCTGATGATGTGGTTACATAGGTTGGAGTGAATGATGATTTCAGATCACGATGCTGCTATAGTGGCCAGTTCTTCATGGTGATGGCTGTTGTTTCAGATTGATGATGCAGTGGAGATGGAAGTAGAGTCAGAGGAGGAAGAGGACGAGGAAGAAGAGGAGGAGGAGAGGGAGGAGGGACCTGTAGCACCTCCTCTACCCCCTCCACCCAAGCCCGCTCAACCCAAAGATGACAACGAACCACAGGTAACGCAATAGTGAACAGACCTTTTCACCCCTACGATTTGCCAGATTTAATACAGAAAAAGTATCTGTTTTGCAATCCTACAGCAATTTCCCGTATTTTACCATATAAGTTAGTGTAAACCGGAAAAAACAGCCAGCAGTTGGTCAGATGTACCAGCTGTTATTTTGTTGACTGGTTTCCTGTAAGAAAAGCCTGACAAGCCCTTCCCGCAGCACTTGAGGAAGTGGAGTGTGTGCGTGCATGCGTGTGTTAGTGTTCTAGACTTTGAAAGGAGCTGGGTATTCGCTAGTACAGCTCTAGTAGTAACCATGTGTCTAACCAGTTATAGTGATTATCTGACAGGTTTCTGTGAACCAGTTTTGCCACCATATAGGTGTCACACTGGTTTGGAAGAATGACTAGCACAATCATTATCAAGAATTTGCCTGTCAATTATTTTGCCTTGCTAGTGCATTCCGTTTCATTTGAGCCCAATCTTTTCCGGCACAAACTGAGTGTGGCACAAACCATGACTCATAGGTTCACTTGTGATTTGAGGAATTGTGTCACGCTATGATGTGATCCTCACAGCCGACTGTGTGTTAGGTATCCGTCCATCGGTTGTTCGGTCCTTACTTGATTGTTGTCGAGAGAAATTTGGATGAAGTTACCTTCAGTACACACATCGCTGTTCTGCTTTGTGACTGTAGGACATGGATGAGGAGTCGGACGAAGAAGACAGACCCCCGGTACCTCCACCACCCCCACGACCCAAGATGGCCCCTCCCCCAGCCCCGCCCCCGCCCCCTCCACCCCCACCCTCAGAAGCTCCGCCCCTCCCCCCCACACCAGACCAGGTGGTCATCCGAAGAGACTACGATCCTAAAGGTGGGTTTTGTGTGCTGTCACAGTAAGCATTTTTTGTTTGTTTTGTTTTTTAACAACTGAACAACATATGTGATGCATTTACTCATTGATGTATATATTTATAGCAGTGTGTGACTGGAAGAAACTGAAGATAGTTGGAATGATGTGCTGATTGCATGAAGTGATCTGACTTTGCTGTGTTTGACTGTGTGTGTGTGTGTGTGTGTTTGTGTATGTGTCTACATGTGTACATGTGTGTGTGTGTGTGTGTGTGTGTGTATGTGTGAGTGAGTGAGTGAGTGAGAGTATACATGCGTTTGTATCTACATGTCCACACATGTGTGTGTACATTTGCATGTGTGTGTGTGTATTAGTGGGCAGTGGCAGAAGTTAACTGATGCCTTGTTTCCACAGGATGTGATGGGATGTTCTGTCAGCAGGGCAGACTGGACCAAAAGATGTCTCTGTTGATGATGATGATGCTGGCTATGGCTGTGCTGTCTTCTGCAATCAGCCCCTGTGATCTCCACCTCCAGGGTGTTGACTAATCCACAACAGTGCTGTTTCATAATGATGATGTGGCTAGCCTGTGATTGTGCCAACTCATCCATGCTGATTCTGACTCCCGGTTGCTACTCTGTTGTTATTCTTTCTGCCAAGCATGTAGGCTGGGATGAGGCTGCCAACCCCATGGCCTTGTCTGTCACCGAGGTGTATGACTAGTTTATGATGGTGACTGGTTCACGATGATGCTGACTCGGAGTGTTGCTGTGTTGTCCTTTCAGCCAAGCATGTAAGCAGGGATGAGGCTCCCAACCTCATGGCCTCGTCTGTTACCAAGGTGTATGACTAGTTTATGATGGTGACTGGTTCACGATGATGCTGACTCGGAGTGTTGCTGTGTTGTCCTTTCAGCCAAGCATGTAAGCAGGGATGAGGCTCCCAACCTCATGGCCTCGTCTGTTACCGAGGTGTATGACTAGTTTATGATGGTGACTGGTTCACGATGATGCTGACTCGGAGTGTTGCTGTGTTGTCCTTTCAGCCAAGCATGTAAGCAGGGATGAGGCTCCCAACCTCATGGCCTCGTCTGTTACCGAGGTGTATGACTAGTTTATGATGGTGACTGGTTCACGATGATGCTGACTCAGAGTGTTGCTGTGTTGTCCTTTCAGCCAAGCATGTGGGGCAGGAGGAGGCCCCCGACCAGTACATGATCTCGCCCATCACCAAGGAGAAGATCCCTGCCCACAAAGTGCAGGAGCACATGAGAATAGGTGAGTGAAGGCCCTTCTTGCCTTTGTTGTCTACAGTAATAATTATTATAATAATGGGTACTTAGAGCACCTAACCCACACAGGCCCTAAGCGCTTACACAGTCTTCAAGTGTACATGTTTTCAAGAATTAGTGCATACAAGACATGCATGCACACGCACACTCACATACATAGGCAAATGCCCACACACACTCACACACACACACACACACACACACAAACACACACCTCACGCACACACACACATGTGAGAGGCTGTGATAATATGTTAGTAACTATGCAGGCTGTCAGAGATAATACTTTACAGTCCTTAAAAGGAAATTTGCTTTGAAACATACAATCAGTGTAACATGTAATTAAACATATGCAAATTCAACTTAAGACATGTATACAAAAAAGTGTGTAACAAATTACAGTTATGGCTAAAAACAAATTATAACAACATAGAATAGTATGCACACACACACATGTACATGAGCGCACTCATGCATGCATGTACACAAACACACACACAGGCTGTCAGTGTCAGCGATGTGAGCTTGTTGCCAGGCTGTCAGTGTCAGCGATGTGAGCTTGTTGCCAGGCTGTCAGTGTCAGCGATGTGAGCTTGTTGCCAGGCTGTCAGTGTCAGCGATGTGAGCTTGTTGCCAGGCTGTCAGTGTCAGCGATGTGAGCTTGTTGCCAGGCTGTCAGTGTCAGCGATGTGAGCTTGTTGCCAGGCTGTCAGTGTCAGGAGCATGGGCTTGTTACCAGGGGGTCAGTGTCGTAGGCTTTTTTCCAGGCTGTCACTAGTGTCAGTGGTGTGGGCTTGTTGCCAGGCTGTCGATGTCAGCAGTGGGATTGTTGCCAGGCTGTCAGTGTCATTGTTGTGGGCTTGTTGCCAGGCTTGCTGGACCCCAAATGGATGGAGGAGAGGCAGCGGTCCATGGCGGAGAAGCAGGAGCAGGAGGAGGTGTTGGCAGCAGGGTCCGACATCGACGTCAGTCTCAAGCAGCTGGCTGAGCGACGTACCGACATCTTCGGTATCGGCACTGAGGAAACGCAGATTGGTAAAAAGGTCAGTGCATTTTTTGGTTCACCCTCCACCACCACACGTGGATTTAAAAAAGCATCTCTGTCTCTGTTTCTGTCTCTCTCTCTCTCCATCTCTCTCTCTGTCTCTCTCTCCATCTCTCTCTCTCTCTCTCTGTCTCTGTCTTGTTTCTCTCTCTCTCTCTCTCTGTCTCTGTCTTGTTTCTCTCTGTCTCTCTCTCTCCATCTCTCTTTCTCTGTCTCTCTCTCCATCTCTCTCTCTCTCTGTCTCTGTCTTGTTTCTCTCTGTCTCTCTCTCTCCATCTCTCCTTCTCTGTCTCTTTCCCCATCTCTCTCTCTCTGTCTCTGTCTGTCTGTCTGTCTGTCTCTCATAGTTGCCACTACTGTACTAGAATCTGTGTTGACCAGTATGTTAACATGGCAAAGGATAATCATGTAAGGAAACAACTCTCACCAGCTTGGTCATATTAAGTGTGTAGCCAGTGATGACAAAATCAGAAAAAAGCACCAGATGTTACGTCACAAGCTGTGCTTGTGTTGTAAACGTACCTACTTTAAACTGCTGTATCTTCTCAACCACCTGTCCAGTCTTATTCATTTATGCATCAGTTTAAAGACAATATTGAATGGAGCACTAAATGGGTTTGTTTATTTGGATATTAAACTTTAATTTTGATGACATACAGGTGATGGAATGCATGAATGTTAGTGTTCTTGCATTTGCTAACAGTTCATTCACGATAAAGTCAACGCAGAAAATCTCAAAATGAACTAGCATCACCGTCAGCAGCAAGTACCTTAGGTGACTGGCTGTCCATAGCCATGCTCATTGCTTGCTCCATACTGTAACAGCTGCACATGATGAACAGCTCCTTGACAAACAACTGCCCATTTTTGCAAGTCAGAAAAATGCTGACAATGCAGTAAAAATCAAAGAAAGACGAGAGATTTGGGCATTGTTTTTTGTCACATGACCAACTTTGGAACCACGTATGGTTTCATTCACAAAAGATTCAAGAGGTTTAGTAACTCCCGACCGAAGCTGCCAGTTGGTCCCACTAGTGTTCTTGTGACAAGTCACTGATCAGCAACAGTAGTGTTCTCATCATAAGTCACTGCTCGGTTAGATAGTAGTGAAAGGGTTAAAATGAATGAATGAAATCTTTAGCACTTTTATGGACTGCGGAGTAGGTAGTGTCTCAGTCCTTTTTGCTGATTGCAGTGTTAATTCCCTGTTGGAATTCAATCAAAAACTGCCTGTGTACATATGTATGTATATCAGGAACTATTTATAACCTCATTGTTGCAACTGTGCCTTATGTACTGAAACTTTGGCCGGTGTTGAACAATAGTAAGACTGGGGAAATAATGGGAGGCAATTGCAGCGTCTTAAAGTTTGCTCAGCTAAGCAGTGTTTCTCTCCCCTGGGCTGTTGTCGCAGCAGTGTATGTTGGCCGGGCGCCATGATTTCCAGAAAATTTATGTCCATCATGATTGGCTGCTGATTTGGAGTCTCAGCAGTTTTGTTTGTCCAGTGGAAATAGTGTGTGAAAATACATTGCTGAGGTCAGCACTGTACTGTAGTTCTGGAACTGCTCTTTTCACAACTCTCTGTCTCTCAACCTAAACTTCAGTGCTTGTGCTTGAGTTCTCTGTCTGGCTCTGTGTCTCTGGCTGTCTGTCTTTTGTGTGTATTTGGTTTGAATTTGTGCTTTATTTTTGTTTGTTTTTGGAGCATAAGGGACTGTCACCTGATTCGGAAGGTATGCAGGAACCCGCAGACTGACTTTGCTGAGTTTATATTTTTGCTTATCTGTGTGTAGCCCTTTAACTTGATTCTGTGTGTGTGTGTGTGTGTGTGTGTGTGTGTGTGTGTGTGTGTGTGTGCATGTGTGTGTGTGTGTGCGTGTGTGTGTGTGTGTTTGTGTGTGTTTGTGTATGTGTGTGCAGATTGGGGAAGAGGACAAGCGAGCCACCAAGGTGGTGTGGGACGGTCACACGGCCTCCATGGAGAAGGTGTCCCAGCGAGCTCGTGAGAACATCTCCATTGAGGAGCAGATCGCCACAATCCACAAAACCAAAGGACTTCTGTGAGTGCTGTTAGTGCTGTTAGTGTTCATGTGGACAGTATTCTGTATGCTTTGTGTCTGTTGCCGGCTTTTCTCACACAGACTCTGTCTAGTTTGGGTGAAAGCTGCTGGCTGTGCTGAGTCACTCACCTGGCATCTGTCTGTTCTGATCACCCATTCCTTTGTTCCTTGGCTTTCTGTTCTGTGTGCCTGTGTGGTGCATGCCCTTCTCACTCCCCGTCATCCTTCCCAGAGCTATCCTCTGAACTTTACACTGCATGGCTTGACATACAGTGTTCTTGTCAATACACTTCTTGTGGTGTGTGTGTGTGTGTGTGCGTGTGTGTGTGTATGAGAGAGAGAGAGAGAGTGTGTTTGTGTGTGTGTGTGTGTGTGTGTGTGTGTGTGTGAGAGAGAGAGAGAGAAAGAGAGAGGGAGTGTGTGTGTGTGTGACTGATTGTGTGTGTGTGAGAGGGAGAGGGACAGACATACAGATGGATGGACAGACAGACAGACAGAGATGGAGAGAGAGAGAGAGTGTGCGTGTGAGAGAGTATTTGAAATATCTGATTAGTGTTGTAAATCTTCGTTGCGTCACTCTCCTCCTCAGGCCTGATGAGGAGAAGGAGAAGATTGGGCCGGCCATGCCCAAAGGCTCCTCTTCGGCCCCACCCCCTCCCCCGCCCTCCTCCGTCGCACCCCCAGCACCCCCACCCCCTGCGTCCAAGCCCGCCCCTCCAGCACCCCCTCCTGCACCCCCCGTGTCCAGACCCCCCATGCCCCCATTGCAGCCCATGCCCCCCCGCTCTCACATGGGCATGCCCGGCATGATCATGATGCAGGGACCCCCCATGGGACATCACATGGGCATGAACCCCATGATGGGTGAGTACAGGGCATGAACCCCATGATGGGTGAGTACAGGGCATGAACCCCATGATGGGTGAGTACAGGGCATGAACCCCATGATGGGTGAGTACTGGGTGTGAACCCCATGATGGGTGAGTACAGGGCATGAACCCCATGATGGGTGAGTACTGGGCGTGAACCCCATGATGGGTGAGTACTGGGCGTGAACCCCATGATGGGTGAGTACAGGGCATGAACCCCATGATGGGTGAGTACAGGGCATGAACCCCATGATGGGTGAGTACAGGTTGTGAACCCACAATGGGTGAGCACTGGGTGTGAACCCATGATGGGTGAGTACAGGGTGTGAACCCATGATGGGTGAGTACAGGGTGTGAACCCATGATGGGTGAGTATTGGGCATGAGCCCCATGATGGGTGAGTACTGGGTGTGAACACGATGGGTGAGCACTGGGCGTGAACCCATGATGGGTGAGTACTGGGTGTGAACACATGATGGACAGTACTGGGCGTGAACCCACGATGGGTGAGCACTGGGCATGAACCCATGATTGGTGAGTACAGGGTGTGAACCCACAATGGGTGAGCACTGGGTGTGAACCCATGATGGGTGAGTACAGGGTGTGAACCCATGATGGGTGAGTACAGGGCTTGCCTGGGGTGGTTCATTTCCAGCTGGGAAGCTTTGTGGCCATGGTCTCCATGATGAGCGCCCTGTTGACGCCTCTGTCTGTAGTTTAACTTCTAGCTAACCATCCTGGGGATCCTAAACATGTCACGACAAAGGGAGACAGCTCCATGCTGGAAGTTTAGGGGTGGGGGGAGGGGAGGTGGAGGAAGGTTTTGATAAAAATGTAGAATGTGATTGTGAGCAATGTGATGGTGATTGTGAGCAATGGGATTGTGATAGCAGTATGATTGTGATAGTGAGCCGTGTGTTAGTGAGCCATGTGATTGTGATAGTGAGCCATGTGTTAGTGAGCCATGTGATTGTGTTAGTGAGCCATGTGATTGTGTTAGTGAGCCATGTGATTGTGATAGTGAGCCATGTGATTGTGATAGTGAGCCGTGTGATAGTGAGCCATGTGATTGTGATAGTGAGCCATGTGATTGTGATAGTGAGCCATGTGATTGTGTTAGTGAGCCATGTGATTGTGATAGTGAGCCGTGTGTTAGTGAACAATGTGATTGTGACTGTGTTAGGCCTGCGCCCCCCCATGCGCCACATGCAGCCTCCGATGGGGATGGGCCCTGGGCCGGGGGGAATGGGTGGGCCACCCATGGCCCACCACCCTGGGCCTGGGCCATCCCAGGACGAGCCGCCCAGCAAGAAGCAGAAGACCGAGGACAACCTCATCCCCGAGGATGTCTTCCTGCAGAAGAATAAGGTCAGGATAGGTACCATTGGTCTGGGCTGTGGGTATCTGTCTTTTTTCTTCTCTTTTTTTTGGGGGGGCGAGAAGTGCATGGGGTTGTGTATGTACAGTGTGTGTGTGGGGGGTGGGTGGAGGGGTTCTGTGTATGTGGGTGGGGGGAGAGAGGGTATTTTGAGAGTATGTGTGTGTTGGTGGGGGGGGGGGGGGGTATGTGTGTATAGGTTTTGCAAGTTGGGGGTGTATTTGTGTGTGTGTGTGTGTGTGTAGGGAGTTCTGTGTGTATAGGTTGTGTGAGTTGGGGTGGGGGGGTATTTTTATGTGTGTGTGGGGGGGTTCTGTGTGTATAGGTTGTGTAAGTTGGGGGTATATTTGTGAGTGCGTGTGTGTGTAGGTTGTGTGAGTTGGGGGTGTATTTGTGTGTGCACATGTGTGTGTGTGTGTGTGTACATGACCTAGTTAAATTGCTGCATTTCCATGGTGATCCCAGGGCCCTGTGACGGTGAAGGTGATGGTCCCCAGCGTGTCTGACAAACCTGAATGGAACCTGAACGGCCAGACCCTGGAGTTTACCTTGCCGCTCACCGACACGGTCAGTAGACACACGTTCACTTGCAGGCTATCTTATACAGCTAATCAGTTGTACTGTTTTGAAGGAAAATTGTAAACTTTGTAATGTCTTGGTGCTTGTATTGTGCCATTGAATTTGTTTGGGTGTGTCCATACACCACATGTTTGTCTGTTTGGCTCTGTCATGTTTTAAAAATCAGTTTTCTGATTGTTTCTGTCCATTTCCATGTGTTTCTTTAATCTGGCATCGGTGAATTAGAATGGTTGAGGATACCTAAATTAGAATGGTTGAGGATATCTAAATTAGAATGGTTGAGGATACCTAAATTAGAATGGTTGAGGATACCTAAATTAGAATGGTTAAGGATAGGATGTCTTAGCTGTATATGCTTGTTAGGAAGGGAAATACTGAAGGGACTAAGTCCTTGGAAATTTGTGTTTGATGTGTGTGTGTCATGCATGTTTTGTTTTATATTTGTGCAAGGACTGATTTTGTGGACTTGAGAAAGGATTACACATAATTATGTGAAGAGTTTTGAACTGTGCATCTGCTTATGATGGCATTTGGTCAGCCTGTGGTGACCCTGTGTGGTTGACAGGACGTTAAAATCCAGTAACTAGCTCACCCTTCCTCCCTCCCTGCCTCCGGCTGTTCCTTCTACAGATGTAATTATTCAAACTGAATGCAGTTGTAACATAGTTGCCTTGATCTTTACATTGTGTTGGTTGTAATAAAAGAGAAGAAGAGTTCAAAGAGGAGTGACGATGCTGATCTTTGTGTCAACAGATTTCAGTGCTGAAGGCCAAGCTGAACGAAGCTCTGAGCATGCCAGCAGGGAAACAGAAGTTGCAGTACGAGGTTAGTGCCACTTGTTTGGTTGGTGTCTTACATGTTGCCTCTGTCCATGTCTTTGTCTTATCTTTTGTTGCGCAGATGTGTGCTGTATCCACACCTCTGTCTCATCTTTTGTTGCCCACATGTTTGTTGTATCCACACTTTTGTCTCATCTTTTGTTGCCCAGATGTTCGCTGTATCCACACTTTTGTCTCATCT
This sequence comes from Alviniconcha strummeri, assembly GCA_963584105.1. Lineage (NCBI taxonomy): Eukaryota > Metazoa > Mollusca > Gastropoda > Provannidae > Alviniconcha > Alviniconcha strummeri. Next base: position 381,700 of record OY757554.1, read on the forward strand.
ATTGTTACCCACATGTTCACTGTACTCTCTCTTTTGTCTCTTGTTACCCACATGTTCGCTGTATGCACACTTTTGTCTCATCTTTTGTTACCCACATGTTTGCTGTATGCACACTTTTGTCTCATCTTTTGTTACCCACATGTTCGCTGTATCCACAGTTTTGTCCCATCTTTTGTTACCCACATGTTTGCTGTATCCACAGTTTTGTCCCATCTTTAGTTACCCACATGTTTGCTGTATCCACTCTTTTGTCTCATCTTTTGTTGCCCACATGTTTGCTGTATCCACTCTTTTGTCTCATCTTTTGTTGCCCACATGTTTGCTGTAGGGCATGCCTGTGTCTGTTTCTTTCTCCTATCTCATGACCCCCATCATCCTGTGCTGTTGGTGGGGTGTTCAAATCCAGTAGCTCTCTGTTGCCCACACACCGTGTTGTGTCTCAGTCATTTGTTTTATCCAAGTTGGCTACCATTTCTGTCGACCTCTCTGTCTCATTCTGTCAGCTTCACACTGGATTGTGTTGATTTCATTCTCTTGCCTTCTTATCCATCTTGTTGTACATCTCGGTCTCCCTTTATCACCTCTGTGTGTGTGTGTGTGTGTGTGTGTGTGTGTGTGCAGGTGTTGTGTGTGTGTGTGTGTGTTTGCGAGTGTGTGTTGTGTTTGCGAGTGTGTGGTGTGTGTGAGTGTGTCTCTGTGTGTGTGCACCTGTGTATGTGCGTGCGTGCGTGTATGTGTGTGTGTGCACCTGGATGTGTGTGCACCTGTATGTCTGTGTATGTGATCAGTAAGTGCAAGTTTATGCACGTCTAACATGCGGTGATGCTCACTGTTGATTGTGTGTTCACAGGGTATCTTTGTGAAGGACTCCAACACACTGGCTTTCTACAACTTCATGAGTGGCGCCACTGTTCAGCTGCAGATGAAGGAGAGAGGTGGCCGCAAGAAGTGACCCCCTCTCCTCCCACCCCCACCAGCCATCGTTTCGTCATCTTCGCTGTGCATCGCCCTGCCACTTTGGGGTTTCAGTCTTTGTCTCCACTGGCAGTCGGACACCTCGTCACAGACAGTTCTTGTGTTCATAACGAAGAGTTCTTTAGACTGCCATTCGCAAGGGAATGAAACCGACATTTAATTAATGAGTGAAGATACGATGCAAGGGACCTTTAGCTTCGCGTTGCCACAGCCTGGTGTTGGACTGCAAAAGTGTCAGAAGAGTTACATCACAAAGAGCATTGGCTCTGATTATGTCAGATCAGGTGTTTATAATGCATGGAGGTTTAGTGATGTTTTACATTCTTGACATATTTTCATGTCCGTGTGGTGCATTTGATCTGTGACACAATCACGCAATTGCAACAGGCATGCTGTTATCACACCGACACATCTGCAAAGGTGAAAGACATCTGTCTAAATACTGAAATTGGAAGGAAAATCCTGATTCCGAGCAATGGCATGCACCACTGTCTGAGGTCTTACACTTTCGTCAGGTGTTCCATCATTTTCTGTTATTACTGGGGTTTTTTTTTTTGTGTGTGTGGTGTTCGCAGCAGTCTATTTTTTGAAAAAGTACCACAAAGTAACTGTAATGACAGAAAAACAAAACAAGGCACTTCTGTTTTAGAGACCTTTTTGTTGAGGATTTATGCAGGGGTGGTAACCTCTCTGTCCAGTGGGAGTGCTGGCCCTTGATGGCTGGTACAGTCCCCTGTGGGGTAATTTCAGATTTTTACAAACTGCAAGTTTTCACCCTTTGCATTTGTCTTAACTGTAACTGTAAGCAGCCCATGGTCACTGGGGTATAGTCATTGTCAGCGTCAGTCACATGAACGCAGAGGAGCTGAATGAACAGTGAGCAGGTAAGCTTTTGAGCGTTGATGGTAATGCGTTCACATATTTTGCAACTGTAATGTCTCAGATCTTTTGACCCATTTATGGAAGAAGGTCCGGCAACGTGAGCATTTTAGAGTAAAGAACTGGTATTGATCCTCAGGTTATTTTGTTGGGTTTGTGTGTGTGTATGTGTGCGCGCGTGCGTGCGTGCATGCATGCGTGTGTTAACCAACATCAACAGACTACATCCTGTACAAACAAGATTTGTATTACTCATTTATTTCAACGTCAGTGATTAATTATTTTACTCAGACATAAATTATACAATGTCAATGTGTGATCAAACACACACCAGTTGCACGCAACACACATTTTTTTTCTTCTCCACATATTTAAAACAATCACATGTCATTGTACTAAACACAGCTTTTTCCATCTGGGAAAACCACAGGCATTTGAAATTCAAGAAAGTTTGATTAATAAATATATAGGGATTGTAGAGTGGTAATAAAGTTGTTGCATTATACGACGGACGCAGGCACTCTGTCCTGTAAAAACGATGGGATCAGGATCACTATGATGTAAAAAGATGATGACAAACTTTTAAAAATTCCAAACCCCTGTGGTGTAAACCATTTATGTACATGTGACTCTCAAGTCTACATAAAGCACACCTAACTGACACTCAGACTACTTCAAATACTTCTTACTAGCCACCTACCCGGGCAAACTGGACAAAAAATACATGCGTAAAATAGAGAACAACACAAATACAGCGTGATTAGTATTACGTAGGCCTGGCGCTCCCCCCCCCCCCCGCACACACCATCTCCCAGGCCGAACAAAACGAAACAAAAACAAACAGCAGACCGAAAACCGCCGTAAGGGTATTGACCACTTGATTCATTTTTGTGCTTCAACAAAACGACACAACAACAAACAGACCGATATCACCGTACTGGTATTGACCTTTCACTGACCCCTATGCTTCTTTCTCTTCATTGGCTACCTACTGAGCATAGGATCGAATACAAGTTGTCTGCTTTGCTTTAAGATCATTTCTCATCAGGCCCCCATTTACATTTAAGAACTTCACCTTTACACTCCTTCCCGGCAGCTCCGCTCTTCTGCAGACACCCGAGTGTTCAGAATACGATCAAGTCCAGTGGTCAGCTCTTTCTCTTACCTGGCTTCAGCTGTCTGGAACCAACTCCCTCTTTCTGTCCGTCGTTCTACCTCTGTCACTTCTTTTAAATCGTCCTTGAAAACCTTTCTTCAGTCCCACTGCGCTGATCTGTGTGTGTGTGTGTGTGTGTGTGTGTGTGTGTGTGTGTGTGTGTGTGTGTGTTGTATGCATTGACTCTTGAAAACGTACATTTAAATATGTAAGTGCTTAGGGCCTGTGCGGGTTCGGCGCTATAATGCCCCTTAATATTATCATTCTGTTCAATTACAGATGGCATCCACGCGCTCAGGAAAGTCCATAGGCGCTCCACACCGTCCCGCAGAAATTTCCTAGATGTTGCCCTTGAAACTGCTCCATTGTTGGTCTTTTCAAACGGATCGTCGTTTTATTCATTTGGCTCGTTAAAACAGCAAATTCTTCCCCAGTGATTGGCTAAACAAAAATTGACAACATAAATGCACACATACACATGCACTATAACATTTTCCGTACTGCGTATGTCTGTCTGCTGAACCACCCAGGTCAGGCAATGTTCACTTCCGATACAGTCCCTGACTTTTTCCCAAAACTGCGTCTGCAAGAGGGGATCCCTTTTCGGAGTTTGAAGACAAAAAGTCTTCTTGTTCAGTGAAACGGATAATGGATGATTCAGCCATGCGGACTCGATTGTATCACAGTTTTATTATATCATTATTATTGTTATTGCTGTTATTACATCCTATTGTGTTAGAATGAAATCGGTTTAGGCAGAGGTTTCTCAAAACTGTTTAGAGATAATGATGAAGCCATTACGGTAATTTGTGCCATGGCAAAAATTGAATTGTGAATCTTTCATAAACGTTGTGAATTTTTGGGGGGTTGGGGAGGGGTGGGTGGGTGGGGGTTACCGCGAGTTCTTCGTTATACTGTCCAGCTTCAGCAGTTTGAAGATTCTGACACTTTCAGTCCATGCTGGGTTACTGCCTTTTAGTGCATGCTGGGTTACTGCCTTTTAGTGCATGCTGGGTTATTGCCTTTTAGTGCATGCTGGGTTATTGCCTTTTAGTGCATGCTGGGTTACTGCCTTTTAGTGCATGCTGGGTTATTACGTTTCAATGCATACTGGGTTATTACCTTTTAGTGCCTGTTATTACCTTTTAGTGCCTGCTGGGTCTTTACCTTTTGGTCCATGCTGGGTTATTACCTTCTAGTGCATGCTGGCTTATTACCTTCTAGTGCATGCTGGCTTATTACCTTCTAGTGCATGCTGGCTTATTACCTTCTAGTGCATGCTGGGTTATTACCTTCTAGTGCATGCTGGCTTATTTGACTTTTTCCTGCCTGCTGGGCTATTACTTTCTAGTGCATGCTGGCTTATTACCTTTCAGTGCATGCTAGTTTATTACTTTTTGGTGTATGCTGGGTTATTACCTTTCAGTGCATGCTAGTTTATTACTTTTTGGTGTATGCTGGCTTATTACCTTTCAGTGCATGCTAGTTTATTACTTTTTGGTGTATGCTGGCTTATTACCTTTCAGTGCATGCTAGTTTATTACTTTTTGGTGTATGCTGGGTTATTACCTTTCAGTGCATGCTGGGTTAGTCTGTTGTTTCCATAATCTACCAAACCATGGCAAGGACTAAGGATCTTTAACGTGCGAATGTGCAGACATCATTCTATCCTATTTTATTCAATCTCATTCATTTATTATGCAAATTTATTTCACATCATTTATTTTCCTATTATAGCCTCTTTCATCCTCAGTGTGAACTTACACTTCTACTTCTAGATACAGAAGATGGTCGCCTACAGAGAAGAATGATCTTTTCGCAGGCAAATACACACGGACTAACCTGAATGCCTTGATGTTTAGAGTCGGCACAATACTTGACTCCGGAGAAATCATCTCACGATTAGTCAGGGATCGACACCATTAATTATAAATGACGCGATAAGTGTTCCAGTAAGAAAAGGAAGTGCACGTGCACACACAGCAAAATGCATCGAAGAAATTGGACAAGAAATGGGACTTGTGTATTGCTCACCAGTCGGTTGCAGCATTTACACAGCTTGGACTGGTAGTTTGTACAAAACGTCGTGTTCACTACAGGGCTCATACAACAAGGTAAGACATTAGTTTGGAAATGGCAGTGAGGCTTCAGCTGGTTCCTTCTCCAGGGGGCGGGAGGAGGGTGTGTGTGTGTGTGTGTGTGTGTGTGTGTGCGTGTGGGGGGTTATGTCACTGCGTGTGCGCGTGCGCAAGAGAGAGCGTGTGTGTGTGTGTGTGTGTGCGTGTGTGTGTGTGTGGGGGGGGGGGATGTCACTACATACTCAATGACGCTAATGACCTCCATCCTAAAGCACACATTACACAGTCAACACACATAAACAATTGTCAAAAAACTAAAACCCCGAAGCCAAACCAACCAGGTTCGTCGCCTTGTGCGGGAAAATACCTCTACCCCCACCCCCCTCCCCCTCCAACCCCGTTGTGTGTCGATATGCAGTTAGTTATTCACTTAGTAACTGGATTTTAACGTCCTGTCACTCGCACACGGTCACCTCAGGACGATCTAACTCTGTTATAAGCAAACGCACTTCTCAAGACTTCTCATAATTTTGTATATAAACCCTTTCTCAAGTCAGTCCACACTACCAATCCCTACACAACTATAAAGCACTTGATGCAGTAAGTCACTGTTATTTTCAGTACAATATATTATACCCACTTTGTCTGCACTATGATTATTGGTAATAGTACATCCACACAGCTAATTTGGTAGCAAAGATACGAGTGGTAAAGAAAATACAGAACTGGCAAACATTCAGGAGGTCTTGCACCATCACTGCGACATTTGCATCTCAGCAGTCCAATCTTTCCACAAGACACTTAAGATGACGTACCATCAAAGGAAGAGTGGTTGTAGAGTAGTTCAGTAGATAGAAAGTCGTCAGTTCAGTAGATATAATAGAAACAGTCATCACTTCAGTAGATATAATAGAAACAGTCATCAGTAGATATAATAGAAACAGTCATCAGTAGATATAATAGAAACAGTCATCAGTAGATATAATAGAAACAGTCATCACTTAAGTAGATATAATAGAAAGTCATCAGTAGATATAATAGAACAGTCATATTTTCGTTATATAAGCCATCATCGTGACCTTGACTTTGAAGACAGAAAACACGATTTTTTTAAAATTTTTTTTTGCCTGACTCGATCATGATGATGCCTCTCCAGACCAAGTTAGGTTCCAAAAGGTTGAGCGGTTTAGAATACACCGTCCGGACTCACGGCCACAATGGTTCTAATCCACTCGTGGTCCAGTATAAAAAGCAAACTTCTAAAGCACACGCTACACACTCCATGTAAGTTACCACCTCGTCGTCTCCCTTAAAGCGTACGCTACACGCTCCGCACAAATTAAAACCTACCACCTCAAACAGGTCATGCGCTGTACTGACACACTGCATGCAAGTTAAAACACACTGCGTAACTCAGTGAAAGCTGCGTGAATTCCACGCGAAAAGGGATTGCAAAAACATGTCCACCACAGCACTCCCACATTTGCGTGCCGCCAGCAGAAATCATCGCACTGCCTAGTGACCTACGTTCCGACAAACGAGACGCGGCGTCCACGTGTTTGCCGGAAGAAAAATGCCCACAACGTTGCCCTCTCTTACTCCGGCATACAGCATGATCAACCTCGACCCTCCGGACAGCAAGAGTTCGCCGAAAGGAAATGATTCTGACCTGATCTATTTTCAAGTGGCGGTCGACTGAAGCGTGGTGTGTAGACTATCTTTTGCGCGTGCTGAATGGCTAATCGTGTTCTGTCACTCAAATCTCGGCGATGCTTTCATTACGATGTGAGTAAAGGGGCTTCACTCACTCTAACAACACGTCCAGTATCAAACAACGAAAGTAGTAAGTACGATGTATTACGGGCAACAGCAATCACAAAACGGTGAAAACAAAGATTAAGGTCAACGGCAATAACAAATATTGCAGGCTGGGGTTTTGCGTATTAAAACGCTCACGATCGCTGTAACAAATGCTACATGTAAATTATTCTCACCGCCATAGTAAAGGTGGCGATAAGAGGCAGAATTTCTGCATTCACACAGCCAATGAAAACACCAAGCTAACTCTCATTTCAAGAGGCCACGAAACAGTGGTCAACACACGCAAACAACTGCTCCCCCCCCCCCCCCCTCCTCCTTCATTTAGATCTATTTCTTCCCCTTTGTAGGCGTGCAGTCATTGTCTCCCTTTATATATATACGCATATAGACGCGGGTTTTTAAGCTATTTTGAGATGAACTTTATACTGGCATGACCACAACATTTAACAAAAGGATACATACGCCATATTAGGCAATTGAGGGCCTCAATATGTAGTAATTAAGGGCCTCAAATCGTAAGGTTATATCACCTGGTTTGTCCATATCAGTAAGAATACTAATAGTAGCTGGGTCCTAGAGCGCCCTTTCTCAAACGATCCCTAGGCGCCTACATTTCACACTGAAGTCAGTAACAATTATACAGAAGCATACCCAACACCTTTTCTAACATCGCTTTTGGACACTGCCGCACAAAATAGCCCCAAACTGACGTTCTTAACAGCTGATTTTTGCTTGTTTTTTGGGGGGCGAAAATTTCGGACTTCCCTTTTCCCTTTTTAACTCATCTCATCTCATCTTCATCAGCTATTGATGAAATTTTTCTTTTTAGAGGAGATTGGATTTATTTATTTGACGTATATATTTTAGTAGGACACTGCTCTATATATGAGACTGGATCGATTTATTTGAGATATATAAAATTTATATACACGACACTACTCGATATACATATATATCGATCAGGGTCGTGCGACCATCGACCACCGCCGTCTCTTCTGACACTTCTAATCTTGTTGCAAACGCTCGTCGAAAAAGACCGCCCACCGCAGCCATTTTTCTCGCCGACTAATATCTGACACCTTGGCAAACGCCGCCCTGATTGGAAGCCGCCAGTGACGCAGACTCCGCCACGCAATGTTCGACCAACACCGGGGCCGAATACTCGGACCACTCCTGGATTCAACCCGCTTTTCACCGCGGAAAACTCTCAGGCAGTCAATAAATACACAGCAGCAGGCGATGCGTGACAAATTACGCGCAAGAGACAAACGGTCTGGAAATGGAAATGTACATTAGCGAAATCGACACCATCAATTAAAACACTTACAGAGAGAGGTTAGGCCTAGCGTTAGACCCCCCCCCCCCCCCCCCCCGCCAAGTTTAGACACACACAGTACCCACACAAAAAGCAGGGAGGGAAGAAGCGAGAAGGGAAGGGGGTTGTGTTCCCATACTGTATTTTACAAAAGTAAAAGCACACGAGCGATAAATGACACGGCGAGCCGTAGCCAGTTCAGTCTCGGCCAAACAAAACTCAATTCGCAGCTCTCGTTTCTGTTCTCGTGCTCTGACGGGACTCGGTGACCGAGACTGGTGGAGACTTGGCGTGCCAGCTTTTCTGATCGTAGGACGGACATGGACAAGTTGTGACCGTTTGCATGAGCCGGTTATTTCACTGGAAGCCTCTCACGGTTTGCTAGTCTCAAGTGCCTGTGGTTCTGCTGGGTCTGTTTGAACTCCACAGATTTTTAAAGAGCTCTCCTCTGAATTTCAGCAACTGATTAGAAGTACGTTACAGGTTGGTAGAGCTGTATCATCAGTGCATTTCACGCTAGATGTGGTAGAGCTGTATCATCAGTGCATTTCACGCTAGATGTGGTAGAGCTGTATCATCAGTGCATTTCACGCTAGATGTGGTAGAGCTGTATCATCAGTGCATTTCACGCTAGATGTGGTAGAGCTGTATCATCAGTGCATTTCACGCTAGATGTGGTAGAGCTGTATCATCAGTGCATTTCACGCTAGATGTGGTAGAGCTGTATCATCAGTGCATTTCACGCTAGATGTGGTAGGTGTGGCCTTTTCTGTTCATTGACCAGTCACACAGGGATCAGGCGGGAAAAAAGGTCGATCCAATCATTTGATAGGGTACAGTATTAGGCAACATGACAGAGCTACGAGTTGTTAATAACGAAACGATTTGACTGGCGATTTCTCGATTCGGCAAACTTCTTGTAAGCTAGCCCGGATCTGCCTCTGCGGAAGAGGGACAGCTCCACAAAACATACCTCCGGGCGCTGAACTACACACAGTCCCATTCCCACGTATGACTCATAATCAGCCTAGTTATACGCAAACAAGAAATCTAGCTTTAGCTCCGGGTCTGCGGGTCATGAATAATTGAAGGCCTGTGAAGGTCACGGCGCTCCACTGACGGCAACATCAGCCAAGCACGACCTGATGGGAATTCTATCGCCTATATTACTTATGGGCCTGTCGGTGATGTGTGGGTCTGTATCACTCTGTTGCAGCACATGAGACTCTCTCATCTAGATTGCCCCAAAACGCTCAAACGGCTGGTAGGGCGGTCATTTGTTACAGTGTCAACAGGTCGAAATTCGACGGAGCATTCACTCACGCGGCGACGTCTGTGATTAATTCTCAAGTTATGCTGAACGATACTGTAGGTCTAACACTGAATCACACTTTTCAAAACACCGTCACGGTAGACTGTCGTTTGCAGTCAATATCATGGCTCTGCCTGTATTCTTCAGCGTTGCTTCCCAAGTTCCTTGCGTGCACATTGATGAGTTTAAATCTGGCAACATTTGCCTGTCGGTTTATGTATCTCGGCAACATTTGTCTGTCTGTTTAAATCTCGGCAACATTTTCCTGTTTGTTTAAATCTCGGCAACATCTGCGTGTTTGTTTAAATCTCGGCAACATTTGCTTGTTTAAATCTCGGCAACATTTGCCTGTCTGTTTGAATCTGGGTTACATTTGCATGTTTAAATGTCGGCAATTTTTGCCTGTTTGAATTTCGGTTACATTTGCCTGTTTAAATGTCGGCAACCTTTGCCTGTGTGGGTCTCACAGTAGTAACACCTTCCGCTCTTGTCTGAGGGAACTGCGCTTAGCTTTCCGTGCTTCAGTCGTGCTCTCCAGACACGTGCCTCTTGTATGATGTTCACGGCCACACAAGCCTCATGCGGTTCATTAGAGAAAGGAGGAGGAGAAAAGGGAGGAACCTCTGCAGAGAGAAAAGGGAGGAACCTCTGCAGAGGTACCCGCTCTACCTACGCACCGACTACCACCAGCACAGTTGTATATATTACAGTGGCAGGGAACCCGAACTTGTGTACTTTGCAGCTTACTGTTTCAACCGTTGTAAGGAATACGTTAAGTCACAAAAGACAGTATCCGCGAAACAACTGTCCGGGAACAACAAGTGAAGCAAAGCGAGCGTCCAGCCCTCTCTCTGTACGAGAGCTCATCCCGAACTCTGCAACGTCCAGCTTTCTTGTGCGGTCCTGTGTCAGGGTCTCTCCGCCTTGCAATGACCGCTTTCTTCTCCAGTGTTGCTCGATGTCCACAGAGGCCGTAAAGACGACAATAAAGGACAGGAGCCCAGATCCACCTCCTCCTTCACACAGACCCTGAGCGCTGAAGGCTAACTCTTAATTTTCAGAGTTCCACAGAGATCATAGGGATTATTAGGGACGGGAGCCCAGATCCACCTCCTCTTTCACACAGACCCTGAGCTCTGAAGGCTAACTCTTAATTTTCAGAGTTCCACAGAGATCATAGGGATTATTTGGGACGGGAGCCCAGGTCCACTTCCTTTTTCACACAGCTCCTGAGCTCTGAAGGCTAACTCCTCTTCGCCAGTGCTGTTTTGCGTCCACAGAGACCGTGTACAGGGGCTGTTAGGGACAGGAGCCTTGGCAAACCTCTTTCACACAGCTACTGAGCTCTGAAGGCTAACTTTTAATTTTCACTGTTGCTTTACGTCCACAAAGATCATAGGGATTATCAGGGACGGGAGCCCAGGTCCACTTCCTCTTTGACACAGCTCCTGAGCTATGACCGACTTCAGGTTCGAGTTCACTGTTGCATTACGCACACGGAGACCGTATACAGAGACGGGAGCCTTGGCAAACCTCTTCCGCACAGCTCCTGAGTTCTGAAGGCTAACTCCTTTTCTTCAGTGTTGCTTTACGTCCACAGAGATCATAGGGATTATTAGGGACGGGAGTCCAGGTCTACACCCTCTTTGACACAGCTCCTGAGCTCTGAAGACCCTTTCGTACGATCCTACGTGGATGCAGAGCCTCGGCCAAGCAGTGATCCTTCCTGCCACGCTCTTCTACCGGATTCTCAGAGAGGCCACGACGGGATTCCCGCCTACAGCAAACAGCGTTTTGTTCTCACCACTCAGTGAAAGACCCTCGTATACTGTCACCGCTAGTAACAGGGTGGGGGTAGGGAAGGATAGAGTGGAGGAGTAGGGGGGGGGGGGTAGAAAGGGGGCGGGGGGCGCCGGCGGCTATACAATGGTGATGGCGTTGGAGGCGTTGCCCCCGCTGCCGTCCCTGCCCTGGGAGGGGGCTGCCTTGTTGATCACTTGGTACAGCCCCGTGTCCGCCGCCTCGCTCCCCCGGGACCCCCCTCCCGCCCCGCCCCCTCCCCCTCCCACCCCGCCCACCCCCCCGCCCAGCCGCGTGCCCTTGCCCAGGGAGTGGACGTTGTTGCCGAAAGTGTTCATCGCCATGGGCGGGTGGGCGTGAGCGGGGGCGGGGTAGGAGCGGAGGGAGGAGCTGCCGGAGGGTGGGGAGGAGGTAGTGGAGTTGGCCATCCCGGAGGGCTGCGGGGGGTGGGGGTGGTGGTGCACCTGGGAGCGGTGCAGGGGGGAGGTGGTGTGGGTGGGGACGGCGGTGTAGTTGTAGGCGGCGCTGCTGGCCGTGTCGGCGGAGGAGCGGGAGAGGGTGCCGCTGGACGCCTTCTTGCAGTTCTGCGGGGGGCTTCGGCGCACCAGAGTGCCGCTGTGACTCCCCGCCCCAATCCCTCCCCCAACCCCGCCCCCAACCCCGCCCCCAACCCCGGGCTCCCTGCTCGGGGAGTCCTCAGTCCCGCCCCTCAACCCCGCCCCCATGTAGCTCGCCCCGCCCCCTACCCCAGCCCCGCCCGTCGCCGTCCCTTCCGACATCAGCGAGTCCGTCTCGGGGCCCATGACGCAGTTCCGGTTGGCCTCCCGCTCCAGCTTCCGGCTCAGCTTGACGTCATCCGGGTCCTCGGGCTCGCGACGGCCCTCGCGCATCTTCCGGATGCGCACCCGCTGGTAGTAGACGGCGGCGAAGATGAGGATGTTGAGGAAGAGGAGCGTGCAGCCCACGGCCACCGTGATGCTCAGCGAGTTGGTCAGGTGCTCGCCTCCGCCCTCCGTTTTGCTGGCCACTGGGGCGTGAGCGGTGGTCAGCACCCAGTCCTCCGGTGTCACGCCCTCCTCCGCCTCGTCCACGGTGGCGGTGTCGTCGTCGTCGCTGCTGCCGCCGCCGCCGCCCTCACGACCACCGCCCGGGCGGACGGGCCGGTAGCCGCCGCGCTCCCCGGGCTGGCCGTTGTCCTTGTCCATGGTGAAGGTGGGCGTGGACGGCCCGTCGTTGCGGTAGGACATGGTGGGTGAGATGGGCGGCATCGGCGGCGGGGAGGGGAAGACGTTGTCGAAGGGCCGGATAAGGCGGTGGTAGTCGTCGAAGGTGGTCTGGTTGTCGGAGTTGCTGAGGAGGTGGGAAGTGGGGTCCGAGCCGTCCTCCACGTTGATCTTGGGGATGAGGTCCAGCCACATGGCCAGCTTCTGGCCGCGGTAGTGGTGTCGGACCGCCGGCCGTCGACCTGGTCAACAGAGCACCGCGCGTTACAGCTTCTGCCATACGCAAGGACAACACACGTTACAGCTTCTGCCATAAGAGACAACAGATGTTACAGCTTCTGCCATACACAAGGACAACACACGTTACAGCTTCTGCCATACGCAAGGGCAACACACGTTACAGCTTCTGCCATAAGAGACAACAGATGTTACAGCTTCTGCCATACGCAAGGACAAGAGACGCTACAGCTTCTGCCATGCACAAGGACAACATACGTTACAGCTTCTGTCATACACAGGGACAAGAGATGCTACAGCTTCTGCCATACACAAAGACAACAGACGTTACAGCTTCAACAAT
>OY757554.1:395038-447887 GCA_963584105.1 Alviniconcha strummeri
AATTTGAATTCACCCATGAGTCAAATCCCCACGCTGAACCATTTTCACATGTCTGGTAAGAAAGGCCATACTATTAGTACATCTACCAACACAAGAAAAATGAGCATCTTCTACTGAGAGGTGAATGATTTTCTCTGATCTTGGAAGAATTTTGCTTACACTGTATGTTCAATGGCTTTATGTATGACTGCACGGACTGTCATTGTTCATTTACAGAAGAATTTGATGATGAGGAGGAGCGGGTGAATTTCCAGTCACTGTATGAAGCCATGTCGACATCATCTCAGCACAGCGTCAGTAGAGTTTCTGACTCAAATCGGACAGTAATCACTGATGTTACAGATTCAGTGAGTATACCAAGAGTGACCAGTTACAAACTGAAGTGTGACTATATAAATATGTATATGAATGGTTAGTACAATACCTGTAGGACATCATGTGTGATGATGAGGTGAATTTTGAGAGAGAGAGAGAGAGAGAGATTGATTGATTGATTGAACTTTGTTTCTCAGTGGTGAAACTATTAGCACAAAGGCCGACTCACATATCTGCTGTTGCTACAGTACTACTAATAACCAAGATATTCACAGTCAGATATTAGGACAGAAGGCTATAGACAAATACAGCTTCAATAATAATAATAACACATATAAAACGAGACAGCGACTGCAATGGAATTGAAAAAAATAGCAGTGAAAAACAACAGGAGTGAAAAAGTCAGAAAGTCAATTAAACACACACACACACACACACACACACACACACACACACACACACACACACACACACACACACACACACACACACACACACACAAATTGGGTAATTTACAGATAGAGCAGGGGAAGGGGAGGGATAAAATTAAGAGAGAGAAGGAACTCAAACTTGAAAACTTTATTTTACAAGGACTGTAGATTAGGTTCAGTCAAAAACCTGTCTAACAACTAGTCCTTGCTAAGCTACTGATGAGGAGATATCAAATTACAGGCATTATTTATATATATAGGCATGAATGAGTGAGAGAAATGTTATACATGAGAATTTCCACACAAAACATAGCGTGTTCACAGTGCCAGATAAACACGTGCCATACATCATTCAGTTACATATTGTAAGCATACAACCAGAGAGAGAGAAATTGTATGATGTCATGCATGATGTTGTTTCTGTAAATGATGGCGTCTGCTGGTCTGATAAAGGGGCACAGTCTCTGAGAACTCACTGCAGGAGAAAAATAACTGTGAAATTTGTTCCCCCCCTCCCCACCCCCCCCACCCTGTCTGACTGCCTGCCTGTCTGTCTGTCTCTGTCTCTGCCTGCCTGTCTGTCTGTCTCTGTCTCTGTTTCTCTCTCTCTCTCTCTCTCTCTCTCTCTCTCTCTCTCTCTCTCTCTCTCTCTCTCTCTCTCTCTCTCTCTCTCTCTCTCTCTCTGTCTGTCTGTCTGTCTGTCTGTCTGTCTGTCTGTCTGTCTGTCTCTGTCTGTCTGTCTCTCTCTCTCTCTCTCTTGACTCTGTGTGTGTGTGTGTGTGTGTGTGTGTGTGTGTGTGTGTGTGTGTGTGTGTGTGTGTGTGTGTGTGTGTGTGTCCAACAAGATCAGCAAAATGTTTGTGTGACTGTGCTGCTTGTGTACATGTGAATATGTTTCACTGCGGTTTCAAAGTGTTAACCCTAACAGACTGCACCTCACTATGTGACTGCAGCCTAAAGACCAGCGTTCGGCCATAGCTGAATCTTCCACGTACACGGTGCTGGAGGTGAGCGGCCTGGAGGCCTGGGAGATGCAGAGACAAGCAAGGTCAGGCTCCCACTGCCGTGGGCCTCTCTTTTACTCTTACCTCTAGTTCATGGAAATGGGGGTGGCCATGGCTGCCATGGGTCCCCTCTTTAACTCTTACCTCTAGTTCATGGAAATGGGGGTGGCCATGGCTGCCATGGGTCCCCTCTTTAACTCTTACCTCTAGTTCATGGAAATGGGGTGGCCATGGCTGCCATGGGTCCCCTCTTTAACTCTTACCTCTAGTTCATGGAAATGGGGGTGGCCATGGCTGCCATGGGTCCCCTCTTTTACTCTTACCTCTAGTTCATGGAAATGGGGTGGCCATGGCTGCCATGGGTCCCCTCTTTTACTCTTACCTCTAGTTCATGGAAATGGGGGTGGCAATAGCTCAGTTGTTAGAGCGTCTGATGAAAAAACTAAGGCACAATACTGACACGAAACATGTTTTATTGATTTCTTTTTGCTTTTGTATAGCGCTTATTTATTTATTTTAATTGATCTCTTTTTGCTTTTGTATAGTGCTAAAATCAAGTCCCCAGTATGGCAAGGGATTTTTTGCCCAGAGTTGGTTTTCAGTGCAGACTTTCCCACTGTGTCCGTACATCTGCCAGGTGCAGTCACAGGCATAACATTTGTGTGCACTTCAAAATCCCAAACTCTGGCAGCCGTACCACAGTTTGGACACACAAAAATACTGCACACACTGATAGGAATGGGTAGCGCTGCTCTTGTGGCTGCTGTGTCTTACCTGGCTAAGGCGGCTTGAATTTCTTGTGAAGGACAGTGATATACTCAAATGAAATGATTGGACCGCTGAGTTCAAGACAGTAATCCCCCCCCCCCCCCCCCCCCCGCCCCCTGCCTCTGTAATTTGCACTGGACTGTGTTTACTTCCCATGCATGTGGCAATGGTTACATGCAGGCAATTGCAGACTGTGTTTACTTCCCTTGCATGTGAAAATGTGTCATGGGAGAGGACAGTTGTGAATATGGAATAATGGATACAGGTAAAAGGCATGTGTTGTTTGAGAGTGACAGAGGAACCCACAGTAACATACCCTGATACTGTCTAACCCTTCACAGGATAGCGGAGAAGCAGGAAAGCAGCACCCCGTCCAAAGCCAAGCGCTCTCAAAATCACGAGAGACGACAAGAGTGATAGAGAAGCGGGCTGCAAAGTCGAGGGAAGCCACCCGCATTTTAAACCGTTCCAGCATCACAGAAGTTGACAACGCCAATGGTGCGCCATTGAACAAAAACCACTCCCACCCGCCAGCAACCAAAGAACTCACTCAGGTTAGTAGGCTTCAAGGTCAAACTCACTCAGGTTAGTAGGCTTCAAGGTCAAACTCACTCAGGTTAGTAGGCTTCAAGGTCAAACTCACTCAGGTTAGTAGGCTTCAAGGTCAAACTCACTCAGGTGAGTAGGCTTCAAGGTCAAACTCACTCAGGTGAGTAGGCTTCAAGGTCAAACTCACTCAGGTGAGTAGGCTTCAAGGTCAAACTCACTCAGGTGAGTAGGCTTCAAGGTCAAACTCACTCAGGTTAGTAGGCTTCAAGGTCAAACTCACTCAGGTTAGTAGGCTTGAAGCACAAACTAACTCAAGTTAGGAGGCTCGAAGCACGAACTCACTCAGGTTAGTAGGCTTGAAGGACAAAGAGTGAAAGGACACGAGGAACAAGATGGCACAGGTGCTGTTCTAACTTCTGCCCATGCTCAGTTTAGTGACTGCCCACTTGCCCCATCCTCACATTTCTGCCATGGTTAGTAGCTACAGCATAGCCTTGAAAATAGACAGATAAGAGTGTTTTCAGTCCATGCACTGAAGGAAGGGGAGCTGGAATTGACTGGTGTAACTGTCTGTGACAGACATGTGTGTGTGTGTGTGTGTGTGTGTGTGTGTGTGTGTGTGTGTGTGTGTGTGTGTGTGTGCGCATGCGCACGTGTTGGAGGGTGCTAGCATCTGTGTTTGTTTTTGTAATTTGGTGTTCTGTACTTGCTTTCATTCCGTGTCTTCTCAAACAACACCCACCTAATACACACAGGTGCTATCCACCAAGACGCCACCAGCGGAACTGCCAACAACAGAGGAGGAGGAAACAGGAAGCATGAAGAAAAAACCACCACCAGCAGCAGCTGCCCCACGACCCAAGTCGGTCAAGTCTCGTCCACTGTCCAGCCGGGCAGTGAGTGCCAGGTCACGCCCCAGTTCAAGGGCACAGAGCCGTGCTACCTCCAGAATGGGGTGAGGCACAAAAGATAGCTTTGAATAATGCTGACTGAGCCTGTTGTTTGGCCAGTGAAGATAGCTATGGGTAATGGTGAGCCAGTTTGGCCAGTGAAGATAGCTATGGGTAATGGTGAGCCAGTTTGGCCAGTGAAGATAGCTATGGGTAATGGTGAGCCAGTTTGGCCAGTGAAGATAGCTATGGGTAATGGTGAGCCAGTTTGGCCAGTGAAGATAGCTATGGGTAATGGTGAGCCAGTTTGGCCAGTGAAGATAGCTATGGGTAATGGTGAGCCAGTTGTTTGGCCAATGAAGATAGCTGTGGATAATGATGAGCATATTTGGCCAGTGAAGATAGCTATGTGTAATGGTGAGCATGTTTGGCCTGTGAAAGACAGGTATGCATAATGGTGAACATGTTTGTTTTATAAAAGATAAGTATGCATAATGGTGAGCCAGTTCTTTGGCCAATAAAGATATGTATGCATAATGGTGAGCAAGGCAGGCCTATAAAGATCTGTATGCATAATGGTGAGCCAGTTGTTTGGCCAATTAAGATAGGCGTGTGTTATGGTGAGCCAGTTGTTTGGCCTATGAACGACTCAGAAGTACAAACTCTTTGACAGAGAAACTAGGTGTAAGCTTTTATCCTGGGATCAGGACCTGTAGTACAAACTCTTTGACAGAGAAACTAGGGGTAAGTTCTTTATCCTGGGATAAGGACCTGTAGTACAAACTCTTTGACAGAGAAACTAGGGGTAAGTTCTTTATCCTGGGATAAGGACCTGTAGTACAAACTCTTTGACAGAGAAACTAGGGGTAAGCTCTTTATCCTGGAATCAGGACCTGTAGTTCTTTGGCAGAGAAACTAGGGGTAAGCTCTTTATCCTGGAATCAGGACCTGTAGTACAAACTCTTTGACAGAGAAACTAGGGGTAAACTCTTTATCCTGGAATCAGGACCTGTAGTACAAACTCTTTGACAGAGAAACTAGGGGTAAGCTCTTTATCCTGGAATCAGGACCTGTAGTTCTTTGGCAGAGAAACTAGGGGTAAGCTCTTTATCCTGCAATCAGGACTGTAGTACAAACTCTTTGGCAGAGAAACTAGGGGTAAGCTCTTTATCCTGGAATCAGGACCTGTAGTTCTTTGGCAGAGAAACTAGGGGTAAGCTCTTTATCCTGCAATCAGGACTGTAGTACAAACTCTTTGGCAGAGAAACTAGGGGTAAGCTCTTTATCCTGGAATCAGGACCTGTAGTTCTTTGGCAGAGAAACTAGGGGTAAGCTCTTTATCCTGCAATCAGGACTGTAGTACAAACTCTTTGGCAGAGAAACTAGGGGTAAGCTCTTTATCCTGGAATCAGGACCTGTAGTTCTTTGGCAGAGAAACTAGGGGTAAGCTCTTTATCCTGGAATCAGGACTGTAGTACAAACTCTTTGGCAGAGAAACTAGGGGTAAGCTCTTTATCCTGCAATCAGGACCTGTAGTTCTTTGGCAGAGAAACTAGGGGTAAGCTCTTTATCCTGCAATCAGGACTGTAGTACAAACTCTTTGGCAGAGAAACTAGGGGTAAGCTCTTTATCCTGGAATCAGGACCTGTAGTACAAACTCTTTGACAGAGAAACTAGGGGTAAACTCTTTATCCTGGAATCAGGACCTGTAGTACAAACTCTTTAACAGAGAAACTAGGGGTAAGCTCTTTATCCTGGAATCAGGACCTGTAGTTCTTTGGCAGAGAAACTAGGGGTAAGTTCTTTATCCTGGGATAAGGACCTGTAGTACAAACTCTTTGGCAGAGAAACTAGGGGTAAGCTCTTTATCCTGGAATCAGGACCTGTAGTACAAACTCTTTGGCAGAGAAACTAGGGGTAAGCTCTTTATGCTGGAATCAGGACCTGTAGTTCTTTGGCAGAGAAACTAGGGGTAAGCTCTTTATCCTGGAATCCCATGACTTTCTGCCAGAGTGGAGGGTTTGCTGACGAAGACCCCCAGTAGCGGCCTTCAGGAGATCGCAAGACGCACAGCAGACACCTCTGAGCAGTACCAGTCACCCCTCGAGGGCTTCTTTCTGGCTGGGGTCAAGGTCGAAGACCAGGTGACTGGATCAAGGTCACGACCTGTCACTCCAGCAGCGCAAGTGGAAAAGCTCAAAGTTAGCAATAAATGTAAGTGTGTTGTTGTTTTTTCTGGCCAGAAAAGTCACTAATTTTGCTGTCTTTTCTTACAATGTTTGTGGGTGTTTTGCTTTACCTTGATGGTGATCCTTGTTCCCAGAACCTGTAGAGCACCAGATTGCCTTTAGCATGGAATTTGCAATGGTTGAAGGTGTTCACAGTTTCTTCAGTTCTTTTTGTAGTGTCATCATTTGCTTGTGTTCCCTTGAATGCTGTGCAAGAATGCCAGCAACACACCAACAAAACATCAGTATCGGTGTAAGACGTCGTTGACACAACTCTGTTAATAAAACATCAGTGGCATATCAGTATACAACAAGACACAGGTGTCATATCAGTATCATTATATCAGCAGTAAAGTAATTCAAAATCAAACTGATGGTGATAGTGGAAAAGAAAACAGAAAAATAAAGAAGAAGAAAAAAGCCAAGAAAGAAATCTTTCCTAACAGTGGCATGTCTGTGACTCATCGGAGGTGGTGGGCACATGGTGTTGTGCTACTTCAAATGCCCCATGAAAACATTTTGCCAAGCACATGTTTTGCCAATGGTGATGTGTTGCTTAATGTCCTCAGATGCCAGTTGACATATTAGGGACAAATTGTGACCAATGCCGAAGCACGGTTCAATAAATCTTTACGTCCACGGAAACCAGAAGGCTCGTTAGGACGGACAGCCCAGGACGTCCACCTCGACTCTCACACAGCTCCTGAACTATGATGTTTTGCCAATGTGGATTTTAGTCAAGTGAATCTGTAAACTGGTGCATAGTTGTATGGTGTGCACAATATTTGAGCCGAGACAGCAGCAGTTTCATGTGGCACCAACCATACAACAAACAAATAGCACTGTCAGTACACCGCTTAAGTGGATATTTAAAACAAACACCATAGAAGGACACAGTCACTCATTCAGAATCACATGTGCCATGAGCACAGTGAGTTTGTTTGAGAGCAGAGAATAGCGTGATGTAAAAGCAATTGATAATAATAATGTAACTTCAGTGGATATTAAAAAACGTGCTATAAAAGGATGCAGTCACTCATTGAGAATCACCTGCAGTTGAGTGCAGTGGGTCTGCTAAAGAGCAGAGAATAAATAGTGCTATACAAAAGCCACCAATGATAATAATGTAAATGTCACTGCTGCAGTGTACGCCATGTCGCCGCGGTCGTGGCGGCCAGACAGCAGCCTGGGTGACTGGGTGCCGCCTGATGGTCTGGGGCTGGACCTCTCCGCTCTGCCGCCCACCAACTCCTCCCCCATGATGAGATACACGTACAGCGGGCAGCTGCAGGGACAAGCGCTGGAGTGGAACCCTGTTGACAGCTATGGGTAAGGTTTAATTCTCCTCAGTGACAGCTACGGGTACATTTTAATTCTCCTCAGTGACAGCTATGGGTAAGGTTTAATTCTCCTCAGTGACAGCTATGGGTAGGTTTTAATTCTCCTCAGTGACAGCTATGGGTAAGTTTTAATTCTCCTCAGTGACAGTTACGGGTACATTTTAATTCTCCTCAGTGACAGTTATGGGTAAGTTTTAATTCTCCTCAGTGACAGCTATGGGTCGGTTTTAATTCTCCTCAGTGACAGCTACGGGTAAACTGATGTAAGAGCTATGGGTAGGTTTTGAACTCTTAGGAATGACATTTATGGGCAGGTCTGAAAATCTTTGAAATGCCAGGTATCAGGAGGTCTAAACTATCTGACATGACAGCTGTAGGTAGGTCTGGAAGTCTCTGCTGTAACAGTTATGATGCTGGGTTTTAATTTCACTTGCTGTCAGTATAATTATTTAACTACAACACCATAAACAACAGCGATAATGGCCATGCATGTCATGTATTAATTATTACCGACAGTAATTATGACACTATTGAGAACAACAGAAAATAAATCATTGGCCAGTATAAACTACAATGCAGTTTGAGAATTCAGTGAGCGGGCAGCTCTCAGTTTTACACTGACCTCTCTTTCCAGCACACCTGTACCACCGGAAGAAGCCCCCACCCCCACCCCAGCAGACCGTGAAGCCCCCCCGTCTACCCCTGGGTCTTCAAGGAGTGGACGGAAACGGTGGGGGACACCAGATCCTGATGCGAGGCCATTTTCCGCTCAGCGGGCCAACGGTGAGGATGAGAACAACAGCAGCTCAGACACCCGCAACCAGAAGCTGCGGCCCAACAGTTCCACAGGGGGCGCCGAGCCCTCCAAGCGACAGCGACGTCAACTGCCTGCCATTGACAGGGACCTGGACAGCATGCAGAGAGCAAGGTTTGCTTCAGTTCAGTTCAGTTCAGTTCAAGATGGTGTCTATGCGCTCAGAAAAGCCCATAGGCACTTGCCCTTGGTCTCTCAGAAGTTTCCCATTGTTGCCTTTGAAACTGTTCCAATGTTTATCTGGTTGATGCTTGCCCTGTCTTGTTCTTTCATAAAAGATTGTCAAGCGCTCTCTCTGTCTCTGTCGCTTTCTTTCTCTCTCTGTCTTTGTCTCTCTCTCTGTCTCTCTGTCTCTGTCTGTCTCTGTCTCTGTCTCTCTCTCTCTCCCTTACCTGATTGAGGATGGCCCTGTCTTGTTGTTTCAAGGGAGATCATCAGGCTCTTCTTCTTTTACTGCTCTAGGCAATCAAGGGTGTGGTGTCCCAAGCAAGGCGATATGGAAAAAGAACATTCAGCATTACTATTGTAGAGAGAACTTCAGGAAATCCGCCTCAAGTGGAAAACAGCTGCTGGAGCACAACTCATTTTGAACAAGTCACTGTTTTCTTTATACCACCGAAAGCTGGTCCATTTTGTTAGAAAGAGTGCTACAGTTACTAAACTCATTGTTAGTAGTTGTGTGATACCACATTTTGTTAGAAAGAGTGCTACAGTTACTAAACTCATTGTTAGTAGTTGTGTGATACCAGGTAGTGTAAACGAAAAATGCACGTAAGAAAAGTCCTGATGCTGAGGGTGAGGGTGAGAGTTTCAGGAAGAGAACGCAAACATTCCCAAAAGGACCTGGACAGTTTGACCCTCTTTAAAGGCTGTGACCCCTTTCTGATCACGCAGTCACATGACTACGCCTGTCCCCAAGCAGGTGGCATGCAGCATTCTGTGGCACACGTTCATGTACTGACTGAGAGAAAGGCAGTTGTGGGCAACAGTCACCATTGAATGACAGATGCTAACGACAAAGAAACAGCGCCTTTTGTAGCATTCTTAGTATCCTTTTGGAGCTAGGACAAAAGTATGAAAGCGGTTACAGCATCATCATAGATGAGATGGTCCAAAAGTCTCTGATGTAACAGCTATGGGTAGTTTTGGAACTCTCAGGCATGAAATTTATAGGCAGGTCTGAAAATCTCTGACATGACAGGACAGATCCTGTGATCTTTTTTGATGCATATACTCAAGGGGGACCTTAGTTTATAGTCTCATCCAAAGCCTCATGTTCTTCTTGAGGTCATGTTTTTCTGTCAATTTGTTGATTTTGTTTTGTTTTAGGTTTTTTTAATAGTTTTTTCAATTTGCATATTTTTGGCTTTTATAAGAACTGAGCATGTGTCTGTCAGAAAAGAGACAAAATCCCTCTCATTTTCTGCCCTGTGGATCTGTCCAGGGTGCGGCGCCAGAGGACCAGCAACGACGGCTGGACGGGGGAGGACGATGAGCAGAAAGACCCCATCATCCGGCAGCTCAGCGCTTCCCGCACCCGCAGTTGGGTCGCCTCCCAGAACTCCTTCAGACCTGGCAGCGGCCACTGGGAGACGGAGGTGGAGGAGTTCATTCGGGAGAGCTCCGACCTTGAGGGAGGAAACGAGCTGACCCCTCGAGCACCGAGTCAGCAACTGCCCCCTGTGTCCGCACGCTCCTCCCGGTCCAGAAGCAGCCCCATGGAGGTGTCAGGGCGGGCATCCAGGGCCATTGGTAAGCCGGTCTGTCTGGTACCTGTTGTGTGTCAGGGTGGGCGTCCAGGGCCATCGGTAAGCCAGTCTGTCTGGTACCTGTTGCATGTCAGGGTGGGCGTCCAGGGCCATTGGTAAACCTGTCTGTCTGGCACCTGTTGTAAATGTTATGTGTTGGTGGGAGGGGAACCCATCTGGTACATGTGTTGGTGGGAGGGGAACCCATCTGGTACATGTTATGTGTTGGTGTACCCATCTGAATGTTTTGGGAACCTGGTCCATGTTAAGCGCTGGTAGGAGGGGAACCCATTTGGAATGTGTCGTATGCTGGTGGAAGGGGAACCTACCTGGTACATGTTGTGGTAGTGGTGAGGGAACCCATCTTGTACACATTTGAATGATGAGCCAGCCTGACCTCTATGATGAGCCAGCCTGACCTCTGTGTGAGCCAGCCTGACCTCTATGATGAGCCAGCTTGATCTCTAATGACACCCCCCCCACACCCCATTTGGAGGCAAGCCATCTTGTACAAGCTAGTTTCAGTGGTTAGCCAGTCTATCTTGGACATGTTTACCTCAGTAATCATACATCTCTTGCACATCAGGTTTATTCTCAGTAATGAACCAGCCTGTGTTGTGTACATTTATTTCATTGGTGCAGATTTGGCAAGTCATTTATGAGGACTATTTATGGGAGATGAAGCTACAAATGTGCACTGGGGGTGGGGGGGGGTATACAATACTGAGTTTACTGTTGTCATCAAAGCAGACCCCTTCCCCCCCTCCACACACACATACACACACCATTTTTCTCTTCTTTTTTCAGTGATGGATGGAGAAGACCTGAGCAAATACGATGCTGACATTAGCACAGAGCGGCGGAGGCAGAACACCGAGGACAGGGAGGAGTTGGACAAACTGGAGTGGGAGCTGGCCTCGGAGTCCGGTCGCCTCACCGGTCAGTGCATGGCTCACCATCACCCAGTAGTCTCAGGTTCCTTAGCCCCGCATGTCTGTCGTGTTGATACCCTGGTGTCTAGTTTGTCTGATTAACGTCAGTCATGTGCTGGCCTCAGGGTCTGGTCACCTCACCGGTCAGTGCCTGGCTCACCATCACCCAGCGGTCTGAGGTTCCTTAGCCCCGCATGTCTGTCATGTTGTCACCGTGGTGTCTAGTTTGTCTGATTAACGTCAGTCATATGCTGGCCTGGTTTTGTTTGTTCATTGTTTATACATGACATGTTACAGATGTGTAAATGCAGATAAGCAACAGTTTTTTGTTCCTTTTTCTTTTTAATGCCCTACATAATTATAAGTATTTTTATCATATAAAATTTGTCCTGAGAAAGTTTCTTCAACCACCTTCAGCATATAATTTTTGTAGATTTGTGTCTTCCACAAAGAAAAATTGTATTCTAGCTTAAGCAAAATTCATAAAAGAAGTTAAAATCACATGAAATCACAAACAATGATGACAGATTTTTGTCATTAAATTAAAAAAAATCTTGTGCAAACTCAGTCATTTTAGCTATGAGTTACGTATATCCAGGTAATGCTACTTGTTCTGTATTTGCATGCTGCTTGCAAAGTTATACCACATTGTTAATCTTAAGGTACTTTGCCCAACCACTTCAGGCTACATCAAAGGAACTAGCTAAACAGGCTAAACTTCTCCAGTGCTTGGAGCAGGTTAAAAGAACATGATCTGCAATAAATGTTTTGCGATTGAACTCGCCATTGATTTTATGTCAATTATATAAGGTGACTTTTTGGACACCATCACTAACACTTGTTTCATGAGCTCATAACACCGTTGTGCACTCCTTTCTTGCACTTCATTTTGACGTCAGCAGAATGTCTTTGGCAACATGGATAGAACAAAGGAAGCGCTCAGTTTTGTGTCCAGGTCACAGAAGGAATGCCTGTGGATTGATGAATGACGTTTGTCACTGATTACTTTTATCTCTGTGGAGAAAACTTTGACGACATTGCAGCACTATAGAAAAAAAAGTCCACAAGAAAAGATTGGGTTTTACTGCAGTCTGTTTTAACTCATAATGATTGGTAATTATTTTGTAAAATTAGCTAGCAGATGAAAATGAAAAAAAGTGCAGCAGGCAAATCATGACTAAAATAACAGTAATTTTGTTTTCCCATGTGTGTGTGTGTGTGTCTGTGTGTACCAAATCTGTGTTGACTTGTGTAACAAAGCCCTTTACTTTCTATTGAAAGACCGGAAGCTAAGAGAATTATTATGCTGGATAGGTAGATAGGTAATTGTTGTTTTTTAACACCTCAACCAAGACTGTTATACTGTTATGCTGGGTTTGTCTGAACAACGATTCAGTTCATGTAATACTCTCCCTCAAGACTTATTTCATTTGCATTTTGCCATTGGTGCCAACTGCCCCCCAAAAATGGTGCAAATTTAGATTTTGTTGTGACTGGCCCTGCATAAACACAGACCTTTAATTCTCTGCTGTGCAGCGGATGGTCAGATATCGCGTTTGGACATTCCAGAGACTGAGGACGATGGTCGGAGCAGTGGGTCAAGGTCAGGGTCCAGCACGGTGAGGCTCAGTTTTGACCAGGGCTATGACATCAACACCAAACTCAGGTTAGAGGTGGTATTTCTTTGAGGGATGGGGGGGGGGGGGGGGGGGGGGGGGGTGACATAATCGTGGGGGCAGTTTACGCCATGACCTTGGCCTAGTCCTGCTCCCAACTCCGCTTGAGCTGAGCTCACTGTACTGTGTCTACATTTGTGGTCTTTACCAGACATATTCTAAGCCACGTATGTCTGTGAGTTAATTACAGTTCTGTCTGTGTGTTCATGCCTGTCGGACCAAGTATGTCTGCGAGTTAATTACAGTTCTGTCTGTGTGTTCATGCCTGTCGGACCAAGTATGTCTGCGAGTTAATTACAGTTCTGTCTGTGTGTTCATGCCTGTCGGACCAAGTATGTCTGTGAGTTAATTACAGTTCTGTCTGTGTGTTCATGCCTGTCGGACCAAGTATGTCTGTGAGTTAATTACAGTTCTGTCTGTGTGTTCATGCCTGTTGTACCAAGTATGTCTGTGAGTTCATTACAATTCTGTCTGTGCGTTCATGCCTGTTGTACCATTTTACTGGAGAGTGGATTTTGACATTTACTGTTTTTAACCCTCCACACCCCGCAAGAGGCTAAAGGAATAAACATGCTTGAGTCCTTGAATGAGAAGGTTAACACTGCCACAACTACTGTGTCATCTGCCTGGAGTGATGTTCACAAATGCCATGCATCGAGAGTTTTCACAAATGGTAGATGGTGTGCAGTGGAATGGAAGCTTGAGAGCAGTCAGCCTTGCTTCAGCTCACAGTGAAGCTGGCACACATCTTGAGACAGACACAGCTAAATGGAATGTCCTGCACCCAGCCCAAGCTCCGCATGGCTATTTACACCAGTGTAAATGTTCCCATGACCAATGCTTTTATTCTGCCATCACTTGTGGAACGCCTCATCTCCAGATGAGCGCTATAAACGCTTGCCGATGGCACCCACGTATTATTCTGTTGTTCCACGTTCGTCCTGGGCTCCCCATCCCTAATATGGTCTCTGTGGACGCAGAGCAACGTTGAACGAACAAATGTGGAGTGCAAGACACTTTGCTCAGCTCCAGACCAACACTTTGCAGTCTTTAGACAAAGACTAAAGCACTGGACATCAGGCAAACAACATAGTTAAACCGAAAACGGATTTTAGCTTTTCATCTCATTTTTCATCGTTTTTGACCCTTTACCTGTCGCTTAAGTGTTGATTTGTAGCTTGATAAAGGGGATTACCCCAAAAATTTGCATGTTCTGTTTGGATCTGTGTATAGACCTGTCAGAATAGAGTCGCTGATGTTCCTGTTGTCTTTCGATGTTTCAGAGATGACGAATTATCAGATGGGGAGAATGAGCAAAGAATTCGCAGCAGCATGGATCTGGTCGACGAAGAGGAAGTCCGAGCGTTGCGATGATCAGTCTTTTGAACTTTTGATTTTAAAAAAACAACTTAAAAAACTTTAGTGAATACTTCCTGGCATTGTTGTGGGTAGACCAGTTAGCAGGCTACATGGTGGATAACTAGCTAGTCCAGCCAAAGGAAGAATGCTTTTGTGTATGCCTGTGTGTTTATGTGGATGTGTGTGTAGGTGTGCAAGCAGACAGTATTAAAGAGTTTTTACCTTTGTCTACAGTGATGCTCTCAGCTTTGCTTTGAGAAAGCAAAGACTGATGACAGGGGATCAGAGGCCAACCCCAAAACACTGATCAGTTCCCGGGCACTCTCTGATGTCCGGCCTTCTTTGATTTTGAATTATTTGGGCCAATCATTGTGCCAGGGCAGTCACCATCTGTTTCCTCTGATCTCTTCACCTGCAACTCTGGCCTGTTTCCTCTCTGGTCTGTTTCCATTTGGTCCATTTCCTCTCTGGCCTGTTTCCTCTTGGCCCATTTCCTCTCTGGTCTGTTTCCACTTGGTCCATTTCCTCTCTGGTCTGTTTCCACTTGGTCCATTTCCTCTCTGGCCCATTTCTTCTCTGGTCTGTTTCCTCTTTGGTCCATTTCCTCTCTGGTCTGTTTCCTTTTTACTCCGTTTCCTCTTTTGTCCATAACCTCTGTGGTCTCCTGCTCATTGGTCCATTTTCTTTCTGGTCTGTTTTGTCTTTAGTCCTTTCCTCTTTGGTCCATTTCCTCTGTTGTCCATTGCCTCTTTGGTCCATTTCCTCTGTTCCTTGTTGGTTCATTTCCTCTCTCTGGTCTGTTTCCACTTTGGTCCATTTCCTCTCTTGTCCATTGCCTCTTTGGTCCATTTCCTCTGTTCCTTGTTGGTTCATTTCCTCTCTGGTCTGTTCCTTGTTGGTTCCCTGCCTCACTGGTCTGTTTCCTCTTTGGTCCATTTCCTCTCGGGTCTCTTCCTGTTTGGTTCATTTACTCTTTGGTCCATTGCCCCTTTCCTCCTTGGTCTGTTTCTGTTCATATGCATCATGCATTGCATTGCGTCACTTCAGGCCAGATACTTTGCCGCTTGTGTGCGACCAAGCATGACCGTTTACTTTTTGCTCCCTCTCCCTTTTTTGTGCTGTTTAAAATTGTTGGTGGAAGCAAGTTGGGCATCTTGCCATGGGGAAAGCAAAAAGTGACAGAATGCTGTCAGTTGGAAATGGCCACTACACCCAGTTAAAAATCTTTAGTCTTTTCAGAACATTTTTTTAAGTTTCTGTTTGAAGGCTTTTGCCAGCTGTATATATATAATGTATTGTGTAGATTTGTGTTACTGTGATAATTTGCAACCTGAATTTCATAACCAAGAAACAATGAGATCCCCCCCACCTCCCCCCCCCCGGCATTTTTATGCTGCATCAAATGTGACGCGTGATTTGGTTGGCTATGTCAATTGGTTAAATGTAAAGAACATTGTGCGTCATTTCGCATTGCCTGGGACTTTGATAAAAGACCAAGTGAAATAAACTGTAAAACTTGATAAATGTTTTACTGTTTGGCATTACTGTGTGTGTGTGTGTGTGTGCAGCTTTTTCTCAAAATGCATGCCCTACTATCATTCGCCATGATGCAACTACTGGTTGACTGGACGTAAAACACTATGTTACTTACCCTGCTATCATATTTCTGGAAGCCCAACTTTGGTGCTACACAGTCTTGCATCAGTTTAAAGACAACTGGCTGAAGTTTTTGTATTAGTATCAGTAACTCCACACAGTTTGAGGTGTGACCCTACATTGCACTATCTGGTTGTTTACCGAGTGCAAATTCTAATGGGTTCTAAATGGTAAACTCTTGGAGCAGACACTGCTGACCACACATGTCGTCTCCAACTGGGAAGAGTGTCAACAAGGGCAGTTATCTCCTGCAAACTGTAAGAATGCCCAACATGACATTTTGTCCACTTCTTGTCAGAGATGGTATATACATATATCTGATCGGTTGGTCTAGAAGACTTGATTTTAGAATGCCACTCTCAAAACAGACGGGTGTCTGAGGAGTCTCCAGCCTGGATCTGGATGCAATCCATTTTCCTTCCCCAACAGCGCAGATCACAACTGGCTCTACCACTCAGTAGCCTTTGCTCTGCAAGTAATGGAAGACCAGGCAGTAGCCCTCCTCCTCACACATTATGGTCACACACACACAGAACAGTCATGCACAGGAGTTGTGTCTTCAAGTCACAGTCACACACACACGCTCACACATGGACACACACCACACAGCACTTTAGTTTTTATTGTGTAACCTCCCGCAAGTAGTGGCTTATTCCACAGATGATAGCAAACAGCTCAAAGTTTGCCAATTGAGAATAAGTTACATACATCTATTAATTTCAGGGACAGGGGTGCAAGTATACATTCCACTATCTCAAGGCGTCAAACAGAAAAATCTGTAGTCTCAGAAGAAAAAAAAACTGCACAAATATGACACCAGACTAAAAGACAAGACAACCAGAATGAAGAAACACATTATAGCCATAAAAAATATTTCCCATTAAAAAACAAAAATATAAAATGGCATATGTTTTGCTCCCCGCTCTACTAAAATTACACCTCTGGCATGCCACGATCATCATCCTAAAAGCACTAGAGTGGAATGATGTCTTTGTTTTGTACCAAGAACTCCTAAAAAAGGGAACTTTTCAATCATAAAGGCCCTCAGGTAGGCTTGTTTTAGAATGGCTGTGTCCATATTTTAGTGCTAAGGACACAGTCAGCCCCCAGGACCTCTCCAGACACCCCAAAGCCGCACCAGGTTTTTGGGTCCTGAGCTTCACTTCTTTCTTTTTAAACGTTTATTTGCCATCTCACTGTCAGTACCCACTACAGGGGGACCGCCCCCAGGCAGCTCATCCCGGCACCCCTACCTCTGGCCACATTCAATTCCAATGGCCATTCCACACCCCAGCCTGCCGCCAGAGGTCCACAGAAGATGTGAGATCGTCAGCAGGCTGCCTACAGAAGGAGACTTTTCAGTTGTGAGCTGATCCATAGCCAAGATGTTTTGTGTCAGGCTTCGGATGTTCTCCACACTGCTCCAAAGTTGGGTAAAGTTTATTTTTAATTTTTTTATATTAGTTTTTACTGGAAATCCCACCCTTTTTTTCTTTCTTTTTTTATATCAAGGTTTGTGTAACCTCCAGAAACTAAACTTCATGTAAACAGAATAACTCAAATTCCATGTTATTTTATATATATTCTGAACCATGTGCCAACAACTGGTTATTTCACAACAGATAAAAACTTTGAACAATCTGTTCGGGTCCTGCCAGCTTGTACTACAGGAGCCAAAGTGATGAATTATCTCCCTGTCCGGAGAGAAGAAACCGCCTAGCCACACAAAGGAACACAAATACTCCAGTAATACAGATACAGTGAAGTATAAAAACACAGAGTACATTCTTCACCAAAAGAATTCTTCAAACACACAAGCATTATATGTACGCTCACTCTTCCTTTCGGATCCAAGCAAACCCACACACTTTCAGTGTTTTAAAACTGAAAACCAAACAAACCAAAAACAAAACGCAGCCACACACACAAAACGGCGAAAGAATGTTCTTTCCAAACTGTCCCAGTCACTGCTTTCAAGCAATGAAGAAAGCCCAATAAGAAAGAAGATACTAAACTTCTGAACCACAACTCTGGGTATATTACCATGCATACACCACTTTCAGATTCTCTCTGAACGAATCCATGATCTCAATAAATATGCAACATTCATTATATACTCCATTTAGTTTGTCTCACCGCCAGTTCTCCACAAGTTATGATCCGTCTCCACCCATGAGTAACCCCACAGAAGTTAGTCATAAACTTTCACATATATGCATATGTGTATATATATAATAGATATACAAACATGTCATTTCCAATTTGTCCTCCACACCAACACAACAGTAATAAAGTTATTATCACCAGTAATACAGCAGTTTCCGCATGTTAAAACGAGGCAAAGAATCAACATTACAAAGGGAACAACAACAAAAAGGCCCTCCCCTCACCCCACCCACCAGCCGCCCGTAACAATCAAGATCTAACCCCTCACTACATGACTGAGAGCAGGAAATGAGGTCATGATCCCAACTAAAGAAGACAAACCTCCAAAAATGTTTGCCACATCAAAGGGAGGAATCTGAATTCCTCAGGTTAAAGCTCCTCCCAAGCCAGAAAGCGTGCCAATGCCTCGTTCCACCAGCACTGCTAAGGCTGGTGTTAAAGCCTGCTTTCATGGGCCTTCATGGATCTCAGCCTATGACATTCAACATCAGTCAATTGCAACTTAACTCCAGGAACTCCTCCACAGCCCAGTAAACTTCAGGGATGTGAGCCGATGACATTCAACACCAGTGAATTTCAAGTTAACCACAGGAACTCCTCCACAGCCAAGTAAACTGGTATAGTGGAGGTTAGCCAAAAAACTTTGTTGCCATCTTGGCTTTGAGCCAGTACTAAACCCAATCAGCTGCATGCCAGACCAACACTAATGAGATCACTGATGTCCCACATTTTTTATCCAGATGCAAACTCAGCTTGAGGATGTGGTCTGTCCAAGCTGCTTACAAAAAAACAAAGAGATAGTGGAGAACATTTTGGGTGTTCATCCCATGTCCCTCCAAATACTGAGCCACGGGGAATTTACACATGAAACCACCCCAAGCCTAAGTTACAAGCACATGCACACCCACGAAATATTTGTGCACATGAAAATAGCGTATCAAAACAGCAAAATATTTACACCATTGAGTGGCTATCTCGACAGCAAAGCCTCTCCAAGAACAGCACAAAATTATGCATCACATCGACGTCACCCTCGTATCACTGGTCCACTTCCTCCAACAACAGACAGACAAAGATCACAGCATACATCCATCCCTTGCAAGTACATTTTGCCATTGTTCTACATGCTACTCTCCTTGCTAGGAGCAAACCCTGTCACGTCACTACCAAAGCCTCACTGAGCCCACACAAACTGCAAACTACATCTACTCTCACAAAACAAAGCCACTGTGATTTCATGCTATTTGCAGTTATCTGTGTGTGTGTGCCTGCATGCGCATGTTTGTGTGTGTGCATCCAGCTTTATTCCCTTTGAGCTGCCCACGGAGGCCTGGTCTGAATTCGGTGTTAAAAAAATCAGCTGCTGAAAACAAACAAAACAAGATCTTGCTTAGACAGTTCAAGTAGTCTGTCGATCTCAGTGTATTTCAGCAACAAATAAATCTGTCATCCACCTGCCAGACCCCACATTTGTAACCTACAACAGAACAGAAAAATCTGCCATCCACCTGCCAGAACCCACATTTGTAACCTACAACAGAACAGACAAATCTTAAATCCACCTGCCAGAACCCACATTTGTAACCTACAACAGAACAGACAAATCTTAAATCCACCTGCCAGAACCCACATTTGTAACCTACAACAGAACAGACAAACCTGCCATTCACCTGCCAGAAACAGACCCCACATTTGTAACCTACAACAGAACAGACGAACCTGCCATTCACCTGCCAGAAACAGACCCCACATTTGTAACCTACAACAGACAAATCTGTCATCCACCTTGCCAGAAAGAGACCCTGCATTCATAACCTAAAACAGCCTGCTTTCAGAAGCAGTGTGGCAAAGGTTCACGCCCCGTGAAACAGGCAGAAGAGACTGCCCTGAGCCACCTGGATGCACTCAAAGTATCAAAATGTTGATGAACTTGTTAGCTGATTGCTTGACACTGAAATCTGGGTCCGCACTAGGAGGGATAACTGTAGACAAACTCACACAGGTCCAACAAGAAGCTGATGCTCTGCTCCAGACCAACATGCACAAGTGAACAGCAACACATCTGGACTGAGGATTAAACAGGCACACAACTGAACAGCAACACATTTGGACTGCAGATTAAACAGGCACACAACTGAACAGCAACACATCTAGACTGCAGATTAAACAGGCACACAAGTGAACAGCAAGTGACTGGTGCAAAGAAAGCACAGCTACAATAACTGACAGAATGACGAAGGAGTGAAACAGTTGCAGGCACTTTCTACTGGGGAAACAGCTACAGACATCACTTCAGCTGACTCCAGTTTGGCAACTAGCAACATACCCCCAAATGAATAATATACTTTGGCCAACCACACACTGCAGTTGTCAAACAGCTGTCATTTACTCAAAACCAAAACCAAAAATAGCTCTCATTAACATGCAAAAAGAGGAGAACAATGATGAAATGTTTCACATTAAAACAACTATATGTTTAATATACATACCAAATGACAGCGTTACTTTTTCACACCACTGTAACCTTAAAAGCAGTGCAAGTCAAAAAAGCAGGTATGATCATGAAAGGCTGAAGTGACTGACAATGGTTCCAACCACCATGAAGAGTTTAAAGATCTCATTAAAACATCACCCATCAAAACAGCCAAATGTAAGTTTTCACTCAAACAGCCAATGAGTGCCAGCCTCTCTTACATAAAGGCCTCTTAAACAGTGACATAAAACACTGTGCTGATGATTAGGTCCAACACTGATCTGTTTATGTCTCAACGTCCCTATTAAATACCAGACTGATGCCAGCTGGTGGCAGCGACACACATTCTCACCAACGCTTGCCTCCCAACTTCTTATCCAACTGCCTCACTCCGATTTCACACCCAGTTATCAATTAGCCACATTTTTTCATCCGCAGTTCTTCCTCATTTTGATCTGAACCCTGGTTACCAAGGTCACAAATATCAAATGACATGAGTGAACTGTCAACAGACCTAAGGATGATCAATCAAAGCCATTCTGGACACAAAAGACAACAAATTACAACACAATATATGAGCGATATCATCAAAGTACTATCAAAACAGAGGGCCAACAGATCGCAATCCCTTTACAAAAAGAAAGCCTATTTGAATATTTCAAATGTCGGGGTTGGGTGGGGGGAGGGGGTGTCTAAGCTCAAGTGTCAACTTCCAAGCTGACCACTCTTAAGGCGCTCTCAGGAGACTTTTTGACAGGAATAATCTTATTCTGATGTCAGTTTTCTGGGTAACAAGCAAGAACAATACAGGGACACACAACTGAACACTCCCTTGGGACAAAAGCGCACACATACAAAAAGGTTTTCCACCCAAAAGAGCCTGACATTACCAAAAATATGGAGGAAAAAAAAAGACATCAACATCAGTCATTGAAAAATAGAGATTATGTACAGCAAGAAAAGGATTCCAGACTGAATATGCAACCCATTCAGTCCAAAGAGCTTGACGCCAATGTTTCCCACAAGGTGAAGATGGTTAATGTAGATGAGGATGAAGAGACGTAAGGTAGTTGCTGAAAGGGGGTGGCAGGAGATGGGGCGACTAATCCACTTTGACTACACTGTAGATCTTGGTCACAAACCAGAAGCAGGAGAAGAAACCAATGCTGCCTGAAAACAAGGACAGAAAGAAAAGCATGGTGACTTTCAACAGCAGCAACCATTGCCCTATCTCCATCACTGCCCCACACATCAACAAGAGACACATACGTTGTGCCTAATACACAGATAATCCACTCAGCAAATATAATAGTACAGACTGGGACCGAAAGAAAAACATGGTGACCTTCAAGAGCGACAGCCACTGCAACAAATCCCTAACCGATGTCCCAGACATCAACAAGAAGAGATATATGAGCAACTCTCAAAAGGTCAGCGTTCACCACCTGACATTTTTGTAACTGTTGTAAAATTTTAACTAGTGCACCGAAAGAGTTTATGTTTGTATTATATAATAATGTAGTAATTAAAGTAATAAAATCTGATATGTTGATGTTGTTGTGTTTATGGTCCGTTTGTTAAAAAGTTTTCAAAAGATTTTTTTAATTTTTTTGTGTGATAAAAAACGTCACACTCAAAGGATGTCATTGCGATGTGATCACAAGTAGCAATAAATAAGTTGTGTCAGTTACTTTTGGTGTTGAGTGAATAGTAGAGATATTGCTCTGCTAAAATATAAAGTTTTGATGGGAAAATGTTCAGCAATTTTTTTTATATCAATATTTAAAACCTACGGAGTCGTACGTCATGAACTTTGTCACTGACAAGGTCCGCGTACACAGAACACTTTTAGTTGTTCCAAGGGAGACCACTGTACTGACAAGCCGTAATTTTAATGTGCGCAGTCAAGGCTCACAGAAAACTGTATCTAGCAAATAAAAATTCAAAAAAGAGGTCCAAAATTTAAGATAATATTTTAGAAAAAATTTTTTGGTCATTTCGAGACGCACGACCAAAACGCAATATTTTTAAATCGGACACTATTGGACCGTGTTTCGATCCACCATTTTGATGCACCCACTTCCTGCTAACCACATGGCCCTTTGTCAGCTTGACAATGGAACCGAACGCCGCAGGTAAGGTTTTGTTTATTTTAGTCATCGCTTCATAGAAAGTGACATGCGACCCCAAAATGACGTACGAAACCATTTTGTCAGCGTTTTTTAAGATATGAACGTATTTGCTGTTAAACAACAGGCTGTAATCATACGAGAAGAACGAGAAGGGAATACAACTTCGTAGAATGCAGCTGACCTACTTACAAAGCATGTAATCGAAAGGAGAACTTCAACTGATCGTACTGTGACTAAAAGTCAGTTTTAGTCAGAGAGACGTACGAAACTTGTTCTTTTTGTCATAGAAACGTTCAACCTTTGCAAGCTTTTGTCATAATGACGATCGACCCTCCGAAGTTTTCCTCAGTGAATAAAAGGGAAAATATTTGAATGGCATGTCAACAAAATTCCTACTGACTGCACAAATTGTAGAATGGATTTAATGTAAATAAATTTCGTAGAATTGCTAACAGTTAACGAGATTTAAGCCAGTTGAAGGTATATTTGGGGTCGTATGTCATGAACATAAGAATGACAAAAATTCAAGTCTGATGTTGCAGAAAATTAAGGAAATTAGATAATTAATCATGTTTTATGTGAATATGGACTGCCAAAAAATATGGGGGGGGGGGGAGACATGGTAAAGAAGGAATGTATATGGAGCTGTCATACTGTTAGTGTTATTTTAGCCTGACTTGGTTAGTGTACCATTTACTCCTGTATAATATTAATAAATAGGTTTGCTTGGTTTGCTATTTAAAATAAATAAATACTAAAACTGTAAAAACTGCATGTACTTCCACTTAGAGAAAATATACCTAGACACTTTCATGGACTAAGTTTTCATTGTTACATTGTGTTGATTAGAGTATGCATAAACTTTAGGTTGTTCATAATTAGAAAAAAAAATGACTAAGAACAGATGAAAAATTATAAAGTTTCTGTGATGCTAATAATTAAATATCAACATAATTTATGCAGGCCGCAGGGTTCGTGGTAAGAAGATGGACGACTCGGTGAAGAAGGCTTTGACCAACAGGGAGAAATGCCGACGATTTCAAGAGAGACTCAAAGCTGGCGTTTTATTCTGTGCTATGGAAACAACATGTCTACATTGCCCAGGTTGAGGTTATTGACGCAGCATTGCAGATGGCGTAGGTCAACTTCATGGGGGAAAAGGATGGGCGGTACTACTGGCCAAGTACATGCAACAGAAGCGAAGAACCAGATCGGAGC
This sequence comes from Alviniconcha strummeri, assembly GCA_963584105.1. Taxonomy (NCBI): domain Eukaryota; kingdom Metazoa; phylum Mollusca; class Gastropoda; family Provannidae; genus Alviniconcha; species Alviniconcha strummeri. The sequence goes on from OY757554.1 coordinate 418,738, forward strand.
TTGTTCGGCATTTCTGGCTCAACTCTGTCTTGGTTTTCATCTTATCTTTGCAAAAGAACACATAGGGTCTCTCTTTCTGTCTTGTTTTGTTTTTTAATTTAGTATCCGTTTCCTTTCCTTTGTTGTTGTTATTGTTATTACTGTCATTTTCTTAAGCTTAGTTTTATCCCTCCCTTTCCAGGTTTCCCCAAAATGTTTTCAGTTTGTTTTAGTTTTTTTAATTCTTGACTTTTTCCCTCAGTTCTTTTTAGTATTTTACCATTATCTTTTTCATTTCCATTGCAGTCACTATCTCGTTTTATATGTTGTTATTGATGCTGTATTTGTCTATATCCTTCAATCATAATATTTCACCATGAATGTCTTCGTTATTAGTAGTACTGCAGCAACGACAGATATGTAACTTGTAAGTTGGCATTTTTTGCTAATTTCTTCACCGTTCAGAAATAAAGTTTAATCAATCAGTCAATACCTCTGCTTGCTCTTTCAAAGTCACCCTTAAGACACACTTGTTCAATATTTCTAAACTTTTTTTCACATGCGTAGGCACGCATCTGACATGTGTGTTAGTGTTATTGTAAAGCGCCCTGTGTCCCCACCTTGTGCAGAAGATGGGTGCTCTAGAATAGTAGAAATCCCCTTTATTATTATAAAACTGAGATGTGTCGCTGTTACTTCTTCTCCGTAGAATATTATTACAATATTAGATGCAGAGTATCTTCTTTTTTTTAATCTTTTTTCTTATCCTTATTTCTTCTCTCCTTTTATTTTTATTTTTTAAAGCAACTATCATGCATTGCCCCCTTCCCCCCCCCCCCCCCCCCCCTTTTGTAGATATATAATCATGTATGGAAGCAACTGCAGGACATTGGATAACAGTGATGTGAAAGAAAATGAAACTGTTTTTTTGCTGAGGTTGGGGCATAGTTCTTGTACTTTGACATTGCTTGACTTCATTTACATTCGGTTGTACCACATTGTTCTGCATTCCAGTTCATTTTTTTTATTGTATGTTTTAACTGGTTGTTGACAAAAATGTCCATCCTGGGAATGTGGAAGGGAGGAGGGCATTCCTTAGCTGGTTGGTGAAAGACTATTTGGGGAATGGAACATTTTCATTTTTCTCAAACAGTAGAAGAAGACTGTAAATACATGTGTATGTATGCTTAAAAGGTTAATTTTATGTGTTGCTCATGTAAAGTTTTGTCAGGTTCTTAATTCTAGTATCTGTAGGTGAACCATGCAACTTTTATGAAGTGTACATGTTCTTCATTTTTGTCATATGACACGTGACACCAAAGTACAAAATGTTATGTGATTCTGCAGATGTCAGTTTGCTTTACTGCTTGTATTACTTTTCTGAAATACAAAAGAATAATGAACATACTTATGCATTGTTTTGTGTGTTTTTTATGGTGTTTAGCTTGTGAGAAAATGTTTTCGGAAGTATGGGAGTCGCATGTCACCGATGACAAAAAATATACCATAAGAAATCATTACTCATACCCAAACCTTCATGAGTTGGGTTTTGTTTGGTCATAAACTGTAACAGTAATATGTTTATCACAAAAATAACAGGGAGTAATGTCAAAATGCTGCCACAAAGAGTAATGTTTTTGTCATCAGTGACACGCGACACCATGCTGGCGTCCAATTATATAACCCTGTAACTTAGCAAGTAGCCCCCAAAGTATCCTCTAATCATTGTTTTTGGAGAGAGTTGTGTTGATACAGAACCCATAAAATAAAAAATTGCTTCACCATCACACTTCAAATTTAACCAAGATGTCACACTTCAGTTTTCACCTTTTGAGAGTTGCTCATATGTACTGTACCTAATACAGAAATAATCCATTCAGTAAATCTGATAGTACAGACTGGGACACAACGATGCACAAAGATGGAGAAGTGCAAGGCTCTCTCATTAACTTCAGCATTTTGTGAAGTGCACAGCGAACAGTCACTCAAAAGAGGTTCTGACGCAAACTCCCTTTTTTGACGACAGCATACACATCTCTGCCCTACTCTGCGCAACAACACTGGTGCAAATCTACGGGGTTATCAACACAGGTCTCTGCCACAGAGCAGAACACTGCATCCCTTGTCACGCATGAGCCACACACACCTAGTGATGAGATTCCGTGAGGCAAGGTCTCCAGCAAGACCCCCCCCCCCCCCCCATTCCTTACTCAGACTGTGGGGGCAAACAGCGCAACATCTCACCACAGGAGGCAGACAAATCCAGGAGTGACCCTCACAGGGTAACTACACTTGCAATGCCTGGAGTACATCTGCATGTATGCAACACCCACCGCAGCTCATAAAACCCCAGCTGGCAGCTGCTGCATTGAGCTGCACCCCTCTGAACGGCACCAGTGCATTTGCTCACTGCACCCCTCTGAACGGCACCAGTGCATTTGCTCACTGCACCCCTCTGAACGGCACCAGTGCATTTGCTCAGAGGAAGCAAAGTGCATGCTATAAAACTGGTTCCAGGAGCGCATGAAGTCAGAGGTGCAGCCAACATGACCACTGACCAACAAGCAAGAAGGCATAGATGAGGGTTACTCACTCACTGGTGAGCAAAAAGACTATGGTAAAGACTACAGACCAATTTACCCACGAACGACAAAAAGACGGAGAACGACACGGGTGTAGCCAACATGACCTCTCACCTGTGAGCAAGAAGAAGGCAAAAACAATGATGAAGGTGTAGCCGAAGTAGAGGAAGCCACTGGCGCTGTCCTGCATCTCCAGTTTGGTGAAGTAGAAGTGGACGCAGTAGATGAAGAAGTAGATGGCAGTGAAGCCGCTGGTCAAAAAGGCGCGCCACCACCAGTGGTAGTCCTGCAAACACACCATGAGTAGTTTTCACTGCTCTTCCCCACCCTGGCTGGGGCCGTGTCAAAACACAGACACCAGCAAGAAACACCAAGACTATGCCAGCACAGAAAGTTGACCCTGCAGATTTTTTTTTATCCCGCTGCTCCTTGAACCCATAACCTTTCGATCTCAAGTCTGGCACTCTAACCCCTGAGCTATCCCTGCTCCTATACGACTGTAGGAGTGCAAGTGATGTCGCTTGGCTCGTTTAACACCAAGCTGTTTTCTGAGAGGCAGTGGCAGAGACTGAGATCCCAGGGGGTGGTGGCAGGTTAAGATGTACGGCTCAGTGTGGTGGGTGGTGTGGTGCAGAATGGTGTGGATAACTGAGTGGTGTGCAGTGTAAAATACCTCAGCACAGAGGTGGAAGTAGCAGAGGAGGATGGTGGCCTCGGAGCAAGTGATGATGAGGATGATGAAGACCAAGAAGAGGAACCCAAACATGTAATACATCTGATGGGACCTGCATCACACACAGCAATCATGCAAGTCAGCAAGCCATGAATCACCTTACGCAACACAACAGAATTGCAACACATACCTGAAACACCATTTAACTCAGCTGTCTTAATATCCCCACCTACTTTCTACCCCTACCCTGATCTTTTGATCTCAGCAAAACAAAATAATGGAACAGCACGATAAAATCTAAAAACTTAGATTTGTCTTGACACTGTGATTGACGACACTCTTGGGTTGTCTGTTGAAACCTGTACAATAAACATAAAGTGAGGTCCAAAACTGCAACCAAAAAACTAAGACATTTGCTTCCCACTCCCCCCAAGCAACACTGAGCCTTGCAGGGCCAGGACTGACCAGATGCTGTTGAGGATGAAGAAGAGCTGGATGAAGATGCAGCCAAAGGGCAGCACGCCACCCATGATGATGCCAGGCAAGGGGCGGGTGTACAGAGACTGGTCTGGGATCTGGCGTGGGATCTGGTTTGTGCGCACTGGATGCTCAATGGGCTGGCAACAAGTCAACGTACATCATCATCATTCTGTCACCCTCTATCACCGGGTCAGCATCACTATCATACTATCACCTGGATTGCATCACTATCACCATCACATGGATCACATCATCATCACTCAATCACCTGTACAGCATCATCATCATTCTATCCGCTGGACAGCACCACCACTCTATCATCTGGTCAGCATCATCATCACTCTATCACCTGGTCAGCATCATCATTATCACCTGGACGGGATCATCACCAGCCTATTACCTGGATTGTATCAATACTTTAGCTGAGCAGCATCACTAATTTACATCACATAGTGGATATCATCAAGAAAGCATCACCACCATTATTTTCCACTGATGGAAATGGATCAGCTCCTCCTGCCTTCACTCGTCTTGACCACCACTGCATCCACTGGCTGTGCACGAGTAAATCACCACCACTGAGGGGTCTGGGCTGCCAATCACTCACATGGTTCAGACAACCACAAAGTTGCAACTCCTTTTTGTTTGTTTTTTGGTGTTGCAGCCAGAAGTGACCACCATGTTTTCCTCAAAAGCTAAAGCAATGCAGCAGAGTGAAAGATTCCAGAACTGTTCTGCATGGTGGATTCCCAACACAACCTTCAAAATAAATAATGATGGATGTTCAATGATAAGGAGATGTATCAAACAGCAATTAAGCAAATTACATTCATTTCACAGCTGGAATCACTTATATCACTGTGAATTCCACCAGTCAACACAGTACCACACAGTGTTCAAATTGAAAGCTTGCGAGTAAAAAGCCTAGGCTTAGAGCTCAGCCAGATACCCTATATAACTGAAGACTGCGTGCAAGTTTTACATGGCTGAAACATGACAAGCCTGCAAACAAAAATGTTCTGCAACAACCTGAAACCTTTCTACAATTACTGTTTGTTGCTTTTGGAGACACAAATCATTAAGTTTTAATCCATTTGTCACTTGAATGAAGCTGTCCTGGCTTTGACCTTTTCTTTGACCTTTTCCTAGGTGCAGATAAAACCCAGACAGGAAAGCTTTTTCCCAATGACCCGCCTTTTCCCAGCCTTTCACAAAGCAGGTCCGCACTCCTGTCCGGACTAAACTGTCCTCCTCTGACAGCGTGCTGTCGCAACAAACACCAAAGCCACTGACCCGCCTGCGGAAGCCGAAGTAGGCCCCGACGAAGGTCAGGGGCACCGAGATGCCGAACCAGAGGGCCAGCAGGGCGACGAGGGTGCTGAAGGGGATGGCGGCGCTGGAGCCCTTGATCCACAGCACCAGGTTCAGCACGAAGAACAAGCTAAACACCACCCTGTCACACACACACACGCACAAAGCGCTAGCTCTTTGGCACAAATCGGCATTCAGTTTAGTTCAAGATGGCGTCTACTAGCTCAGGAAAACCCTAATAGCCACCCATGTGGCTCAGCACATCCACTTCCTTTTGCTGGATTTACTTAGGTTAAGGTAAGCAGTGGATGTGGTATGTGTCAATTTCCTATTTATAAAATATCAAGTTATTTCAATGTGTTACGGCTGATATTGCCTGCAACACTGACTGAGATCTTAGTAACTGTGCCAACTCACCCAGGGCAGAGGAAAGCTGTTAGGATGACGTTGGACTTCCACTTCTCTCCACCAAACACTGCAAAACATGTAAATCATTAGTGTCTTCCTCTGGAATGCAACTCTGACCACAGCCACCATTCCCTTTATCTCTTTCTCTCACTCCCTGTCCATCTTCCTCTCACTCCCTGTCTGTCTCCGTCTCAGACTGTACAGCATGTAACCAATGCCGAAAGACTGTATCTAAGGAAATTCAGGTCAACATCACTTTGGAGTTACAAGAACTGAGACAATAACACAGGCCTATAAACCCACTGGTAACAGTGATGACAAAGACAATGATAAGTGAACATACAACAAAGACAATGATAAGTGAACATACAACAAAGACAATGATAAGAGAACATACAACAAAGACAATGATAAGTGAACATACAACAAAGACAATGATAAGTGAACATACAACAAAGACAATGATAAGTGAACATACAACAAAGACAATGATAAGTGAACATACATCAAAGACAATGATAAGTGAACATACATCAAAGACAATGATAAGTGAACATACAAGAAAGACAACGATAAGTGAACAAAGCAAAAGGATAATTTACAAACAGGCACAACCTCCTTAGTGTGGGGTCTCCCAAGTTTCCTGCTCAAGGATGCACCCACTTACTTTTGTACAGTCTGGAGGAGACGTAGCCTGAGGGTGTTCCTAGACACACATACAGCACCTGCACACAGGCACAGTACCTTTATTCCAATTTCATCATGATTTAGCCTTGGCACTGACGATCACCCACATGCGCGCACACACACATACAGAGGTGCCATATATAATCAATAATTCAGAAGAAAGGGGCAAAGAGCATTCTAAATAGTTCTCTGCTTCAAGCTCATACGAAAATTATTTCAATGGCAGGTCAGGTACACTGATGATCTTGATACCATTTAAATAAGAGAATGAGTGAACCTGACACGGCATGAACCACTTTTATATCAAAGCAGGTGGCTGCTCTGAAGCTAATGGATCTGATATCTATTACCAAATATCAATTGCTAATTACAGATTGCTCAGATAGGAAGAGGTGGGGGAAGGGGGGAAACCAATGAAGAGGAAGAAGTGAAGGTTGACTTGAAGTGTGTCAGTGGGGGCGCCATCCCAGAGTACTGGTGGCATCTGCTTACCAAAGCGCAGGTCATCAGGGCACCTCTGTTGGCTGGGGACAGGAAACCCAGGCAGGCAAACACTGCAAACACACACAGCATCCACACACCCATGATACAAACAACTACTGATATGCACACAAACTCAACACCACTAACAATACTGCAAATAATCCAAATATACATGATACCACTACACCTCTTCTTCCTCCATCTCTACTGATATACACACACTCTCAATACCACTAACACTGCAAATAATCCAAAAATACATGATACCACCTCTTCTTTCTCCATCTCTTCCTGTCCACCAAACACCTTTTCCTCTTTAGTGACCCTATCTCTTCCCCTTTCAGTGACCACCCTGCTCTTCTTCTTCACAAACGGGTTTTCCTCCTTTAACAACCCCTCCTTTTCCTCCTTCAGTGAACATCCCTCTTCCTCCAAAATGAACACCCCTCTTCCTCCAAAACGAACACCCCTCTTCCTCCAAACCAAACACCCCTCTTCCTCCTCCAGTGAAAACCCTTCTCTGCATGTGGAGCAGCTCAGCTGAGGGTGCAGGCAAGCACTGCTCACCCAGCGTGATGAGAGTCATGAAGAAGATCTGCGTGCCGGTGCCAACCATCACGGACAGCAGCATGCCTTTACGTGGGGGGCGAAACACATCCCCGTGCACCAGCTTCCAGCCAAACTCTTCCTGGGCGTCCTCCTGGAACAGAACCGCAACCTCATCACCACTCTAGTCTCATACATGCACACACACCCACGCTGTTCCTAACAAGCCAACACTCAGACGCCTCAAACCAATAATTACAGCATAAAACAACGGACTCACAATGCGTGACTAAGTGTGTTGTACCGATACCATGCATTACCCAAAAGACAACGAAGTTCAATGATTCCCTCATCAAGACTAGTAACTGTGACCACATAGCACAATGTTCATTTTCGAAATATCTGGCATTCACTTTCTCCACTATGACAGTCACTTTCACATTTCTCATCCCAATGCCACAGTGTGAGGGCAGATATTGCGGAGTCTGCAACTGTGTGAGCACTCACAGCGTTGTCCATCTGGTTGTAGCGGGCGATGTCCTTGTGCAGGGTGCGCAGCATGATCATGGCCACCATGCCCGACAGGAACACCACAATCACCAGGGAGTTCAGAATGCTGCAACACACACACCACCCATCAAAACCGCTCCACAAGTTATGGCCACCATGCCCGACAGGAACACCACAATCACCAGGGAGTTCAGAATGCTGCAACACACACACCACCCATCAAAACCGCTCCACAAGTTATGGCCACCATGCCCGACAGGAACACCACAATCACCAGGGAGTTCAGAATGCTGCAACACACACACCACCCATCAAAACCGCTCCACAAGTTATGGCCACCATGCCCGACAGGAACACCACAATCACCAGGGAGTTCAGAATGCTGCAACACACACACCACCCATCAAAACCGCTCCACAAGTTATGGCCACCATGCCCGACAGGAACACCACAATCACCAGGGAGTTCAGAATGCTGCAACACACACACCACCCATCAAAACCACTCCACAAGTTATGGCCACCATGCCTGACAGGAACAAGTTGATCACCAGCGGGTTCTGAAAGCTGCAACATATGCAAACACACATACACCCCCCCCCCCCCCCAAAAAAAAATTATGGCCACCATGCAACAAGAGAACAACAATCACCAGCAGGTTTAACTGCTGGAACGCTTGCATCTGGCAGCAGGGTTGGTGTCAAGAACAAACAAAGTGGCAGTCTGATTCTTCTCAATTTCTGAACTGCTTCAGTGGCACAAACTGATTTCATTTCTCCAGTTTCTTAAGCACAAACAGTCTTGCCCCAGCAGCCATTAACAGGACTGCTCCTCCTGGCTGTTTATCTTCCAAGGGGTAACCCCCCCCCCCCCCCCCCCCCCCAAAAAAAAGCATACACATGAAAACCTCAAAAAAAAGGAAGTTTCAAATATGCCCTGTTTGAATCATGAGGAGTACAGCTGCCCATGCACTGACCTGAACCACTGGATGTTTGTGTGTGGCATGGACTCCAGGATGTAGTCCCATCGTGAGGACCATTTGATATTGGCATTTTGCTGCACACATAACACAAGCCATCTTAGCACACTCACTCACCTCATACCTTGTGCAGGCTATAACTTATTCTTATGCAAACCAAGCCTCAAGTACAAGGAGCACTAAAACCAGAAGAAACCTTCACCGTATGTGGGGACTGATCAGCAATGAATCTTGGAAAATGTGGTCTGTCCCAGACAAGAAAAGATCACAACTCACTGAGTGGCAAAGCCACATAACCATATCAAATACAATGATAAAACAATGGGGGGGGGGGGGGTCAGAGGTTTGGCCCCAAAGAAAATGTGATCAATCTGACTGAAATCTGTGCACTCTGGTTCACTTTTTAACCAGTGTTCATCCAAAACTAATCCTTGTACTGGTGGCAGCCTCATCCCCACAGCAGCCAACACAAAGAGCCTCATCCCCACAGCAGCCAGCCAACACAAAGAGCCTCATCCCCACAGCAGCCAACACAAAGAGCCTCATCCCCACAGCAGCCAGCCAACACAAAGAGCCTCACCCCACACCAGCCAACACAAAGAGCCTCATCCCCACAGCAGCCAGCCAACACAAAGAGCCTCATCCCCACAGCAGCCAGCCAACACAAAGAGCCTCACCCCACAGCAGCCAGCCAACACAAAGAGCCTCATCCCCACAGCAGCCAACACAAAGAGCCTCATCCCCACAGCAGCCAGCCAACACAAAGAGCCTCACCCCACACCAGCCAACACAAAGAGCCTCATCCCCACAGCAGCCAGCCAACACAAAGAGCCTCATCCCCACAGCAGCCAGCCAACACAAAGAGCCTCACCCCACAGCAGCCAGCCAACACAAAGAGCCTCATCCCCACAGCAGCCAGCCAACACAAAGAGCCTCATCCCCACACCAGCCAACACAAAGAGCCTCACCCCACACCAGCCAACACAAAGAGCCTCAGCCCCACACCAACCAACACAAGGAGCCTCACCCCACACCAGCCAACACAAAGAGCCTCACCCCACACCAGCCAACACAAAGAGCCTCAGCCCCACACCAACCAACGCAAAGAACCTCGCCCCCACACCAGCCAACCAACACAAAGACAATTTCCACCCCTGCTGAAAACAAAAGGACACAACAAAAGTCATACAGTTCCCACTGCTTCAGCAGACCTGCTTATGCTAGTGGCTTAGAGTGAAGACAGACAAAGGTTTAGAATGGAGGCAGTGATGGCTTAGAGTGGAGACAAACTACAGTTTAGAACGGAGGCAATGAAAGTGGAGACAGACTACAGTTTAGAATGGAGGCAGTGATGGCTTAGAGTGGAGACAGACTACAGTTTAGAATGGAGGCAGTGATGGCTTAGAGTGGAGACAGACTACAGTTTAGAATGGAGGCAGTGATGGCTTAGAGTGGAGACAGACTCAGTTTAGAATGGAGGCAGTGACAGCTTAGAGTGGAGATAAACTAAAGGCTTACAGTAGAGACAAACTGGAAGCCTAGAGTGGAGGCTAAGGAAGGCTTAGAGTGGAGACAGGAGGCTTAAGCCTGTTCTTAACTGGGCGAATGTTTGTTCGCCCGAACATACTTCGGACACTTCGACAAACTAGGATTCATTTCTTAACTGAACTTTTAGTTTGCCAAATATGGTTCAGACAGTCCAAACTTTACTTCATTCTCAACTGGCTTGTAATAAGATGCAAGCTTCGGCCCAAACTTGCGGCAGACGCACAGCAGACAGCATGATCGAAAATGTAGGCTAAAGTCAAATCAGGTCAAGTCAATATACTTTAATCATCCCTCACAGGGTAATTCAACTAGCTAATATCTCATTCTGGGTCTCCGAGACAAGACTGTGCCTTCCACAAGTCAACAAATAAACAAATTCCCTCCGAAGCGAGTGAAGAACCTAGCGACACTGTCATCCATTTTTATTTTGGTTTTTTCTTCATTCACAGGAGAGCTCTGCTCTCAGCCAATCAGAGGCAATGATTGTCCAATAGGGCGAATGTTCCCAGAACATGTTGAGCGAAGGTTTTTGGACCCCAAATATAGCTTTGACAAATACTTCCAACTAGGTTCGCAAAGAAAAGTTGGCCCAATTAAGAACCAACTAGCTTCGCCGAATACTTCCAACTAGGTTCGCAAAGAAACATTCGCCCAATTAAGAATGGGCTTTACAGAGGAGACAAGAGTCAAGGCTTAGAGAGGAGACAGAGCGGAGGCTTAGAGAGGAGACACAGTGGAGGCTTTGAGAGGAGACACAATGGAGGCTTTGAGAAGATACGCAGTGGAGGCTTAGAGAGGAGACACAGTGGAGGCTTAGAGAGGAGATGCAGTGGAGGCTTAGCAGGAAAGCTTAGAGGGAGGGAGAAACAGTACAAACCCTCCAGAAGACGGAGTATGTGTAGTTGATTTTGACCTCCCCTGACAGTGTGCTTCCCTTGAGGCCCAAGACTGGTGCGCTGGCTGAACAGGGCACCCCTTCTTTGCTGTTCTGGTGGTCAATGCTACAGGTCACACACACACAGCACACATTTCAACCTTTCTCCCCTTCTACACCCTAGCTTTCAGCTTTCAAAATCAGCAGGCATAACACACTGCATGGTACACACAATTAGAAACTACTCAAACAGCAATGATGTTTCCAAGAGACAAAATAATTGTCTCACAAAGTATTCCAAGACTGTAACATTCCCCCCTCCATTCACATCTCGTCACAAAGCAAATCAGAGTGGACTTGTAATATTACAATTATGACATGCATTCTGTGATGAGCCCAGAAACGGGGAAGCTGCGTGCTGACATCACACCCTTGCAGACTGAGCTTGACACTAACCTTCTGCCATTACTAGAGCAAAGCTGACCAGTGGAGGTCGCACATGCCAGTGTAACACTTCTCTACAACAGGGAAGGAAGCACACTCTGGTTTCTGATAAAACACAACTGCAGCAATTTGGACTTTTGCCCTGTGGCTCACCTCATGCCAACAAACATCATCAGTAACTTGCATTTTGTACATTCATCATTTTACTTTAATTTTCCTCTCGGAAAATTCAGGCCACTTTTTCTCAGGAACAGAAAATCCAGTTGCAGTACCCAGCCCAAGAAACAATTCATTCCTAGTGATGCTGTATTTTCAAGTCTTGCAGAGGCAGCAGTGATCTGCCACAAAGGGTTCCTTAACCTGCCCCCACCTGCAGCATACAACACACCTGGCCAGTTCTGCCTGCATCACTGAAAAGATTTTTTCCCTTCCCATGCTACGTATAATACACAACTTCAATTTTACATCTGTCAAATGAGGGTGGATGACGACTGTGCGACACAGCTGCAATACCCCATTCTTGGGAAGTAATTCTGATTTACTGTCCATATTTCCTTGTCGGTAAAAAGTTCTTTACAACCGTACTGGTCCCAGTAAAAACCAACCTGCGCGGAATGACCTTGGCAGCAACAATGCGGCCACGGTTGCCAGAGAGGGTGGATCCCCAGTCCTCCGCTGATCCAGGATGATAATCAATGACGATGTCCACATGGTTGAACAGGTAGTATGTGTCTGCCTGGCTGAACGCATGCTAAAACACAAATTCATCCAACTGATCAGGAGTACAGCTCAGCTGGAAACTGAACCTAAAGGTTCAAACAGGTAATGAACAGCAAGCTCAAAATAAACATTTAGCCATTTGTTTCCCATTAAGGAACCTTTTTATTTTTTCTCTCTCTCTCACAAACATAGAATATATGATAAATATGCCTTTCTCTCAGTTATGACACGCTTCCATTAGTGTTGGAGGCAGAAACAAAAAGGTTGCTGATTCACTTGCAGATGGTGCGGATGCAGTGACAATCAGTGCTCTATCCACACAGTGAAAGAGGGAGGTGAAAAGCTGAACGTACGCTGGTGACGCAGAAGTCCTTGGGTTTGCCTTGTTTGTTGACGTAGCAGCCCACTGGGAACCCTGTGGAACAATACTTCTGTCCATTGTCCACCTGGTAGCACCAGGTCACTGGCATGTTGTCCACAATCCTGCAACAGCAGCACATTTACCATCAATTAGTGAACCACACACACACAATCCACACCCACGCAATCACTCATCTGCAATAATCTACAACAGGTCATCCACCCATTTCAATAATTAAAGCATAGCACTGCACTCGCACAACACCTCACATTGTGGTTGTTAGTGCAATGTTATTCCACAACACCAGAGCTTTTTCATTAATAAAAGAGAAACTAGAAGAGGAAACACATGGGAGAAAGTAACTGAAGATGGATACGACGGAGGACGGGGAAAAAGCAAAAGACAAAAATAAGTAACAAAAGAAGAAGAAAAAAAGAAGAAGAGAGAGACAGACACAGAGAGAATGAGAGACAGAGAGAGAGAAGCAACAGCAGAAAAAGGAAACGAAATTGCTACAAACCAGTGGTGCTGATAATTCAGGCTGATGCCTTTCTTGAGAAAGTTTAGTTTCTTGACGTCCTCTGAGTTTCCCTCCTTGTAATGTTTCTGGCATGTGGGCTTGCACGTCTCATTCTGGTTGAACTTCAGCTGGCAATAAAAACCAAGAGGTCTTCACATGCTCTGTATAACCATAAAAGAAGTTTGAACACTTCCCCACATTTTAATTTTTAAAAACTCTGTCTTTTGGGTTAAAACTGTTCGCAGTCATTTTCCATGTAGTTCTCCCAATTTTGCAGAAACACATTTATTTTAACCTGGAATCAAGTAATGAACTGCACCTCATGGATTTATACTGAACTAGGAAGCAAATCAACTCCATACGGCATATAGTTGTATTTATGTTTGGACATAAATGAAAAACATATTGTAAATGACAGGCAGTACATAATATGTATCCACAACTTACATAAACAAATAATAACAAGACTGTGTCCTGTAACATATCTCACTACCACACAAAACTGAACCAGGCTGACTGCAAAAGAAAAGAGTTGCCTCCCTTCAACTATGGTATCAGGTTTCCAAAACATTTTTTTATTCCACCACCAAATTCATTGTATACTTTGCTTTACCTATTTTTAGCAAACAAGCAAAAACAGTTACATGCAACTAATTAACTTTCACGAATAAGCAGTCACATTACTGTGCATTAAATCTATATAATAATTTTCAGAATCAAAAGATGACAGTGCCTGAGAACTGCTACCAGCTAGGTCTCAGCCACACGGAGTGGTGTGGGTCTGTGCAGGTCTCTGGTTGGCTCATGCAGATGTAAATGTGGGAAAAGTGTAAAGCCAACAACCTGACTCACAATGAGTGTGCAGTTGTAAGATCAGTCTGCTACCCACCCAAAACAATGTGTACAACCCCCTCCCCTCCGTGTACAAAAAACCCCTGGCCTCAAGCACCATACTCAGTAGCATAGTACAACTTTTCTGGACCTTACAAAAGTGTGAGCAACAAAATGTTTCATTGGTTGACCCACAATAAAGCGGCCAATCACATCTTCTTTCTAATGGTGGTAAGAATGCTCAAGGGAGATAACTCTAGAGACCTGTGCTACTGATGTTTACAAGTGCAAAAAAAGAAGAAGAAAAGGCAGTTTGCTGCCTTAAAACGAGACAGAGGGAGAAGGGTGGGTAAAGGGAAAAAGAGACTTGCAATTAAAAAAAATCACCTGTCCAGTCAGGCAACTTGACCAAGAAGATGGACTGCCCGACAGCGGGGTCTACCTGCCCTAGGCAGTCGGGCATTCCTTAATGTCAAGCCAGAATGGTACCGTCTCGTATCTCCAGTTTGCTATTCTTTTTCTCTCTTCTGTATGCGCATGTGCCTTTGTTCATCACTTGGCAATGAGACAGCCTAAGCATGCACGATGAGCATCACTGCTGGGGCCACAGACAGTAGCTGGCGTTTAATGCCCAGTCAGTCTGGGTGAAGTAGGGTCACAGATGTCTGAACACTCCACACAAACTGATATTATAGCTGGCTTTTTTTTAAAGTCCACTCAACCATGACAGTTATATCAAACTGAGCTAGTGCAACAGATGTTTGGAGCACTCCAAAAATGGACAATTATCATTATCATCCATTGCTCTATCCTGTATTATATGCCAAATAAATATGTTGCACCACAACAGACATTTAGCATTTATGGTCAGTGCTTCTGATAAGCACAACTGCGGGTCTATTATGTACAGATTTGAACAGTGCATCAATGAAACCAGATCGGCAAGGTTTGGAACACAAAACTCTGCTGGCCTAACCACATTCCTGTCTGCAATGTTGATTGGTTTAAATGTCATTTCCGTCAGATGTATTTCAAAGCTGATTTGTTGGACAGTCACTTCCTTTCTTTGCCATCACTTCCTTTCCACATCTTTGTTTTCACTTTGGCTGAAATCATGTCGCTTTTACCTGGCTTATGTGAGTGAAGAAGCGCTCAGCAGCAAAGTCTGATGGAAATATTATCGTTGAAGGAGAGAGAAGTATTAAAGCTGCTGAAAAAGATCCTAGCACAACCATAGTCAAGCACAGACTGGTGTAACTGTAGTAGGTAGTATAAAAGCAACTGAATTTTGGCTAAGGCCAACACCACCTGCCTCATTCTTACTACTGCTCAGTTGCAAAATGAATGTTGCAATCCCACAGTGATCTACCCTTCACCCTGGCAGCCAAATGATTTACTATAATTACTGTTTTTTACCACAATTACTTGTGTACCCCGTTTGCTTCTTTCAGTGATGTGCTGTATTCCATCGGAACAACCTCAAACAAAACTGAGGCTGTTCCATGGCTGTTCCGATATATAAAATAATAAGTCAGTGAAGGAAGCAAAATAAAGAAGTAACTGTAACTGCCTGCTGCAAAAATGGTAATTACAACTGATTATTTAGCTACCTGATGAAAGCAAAAATCACTGCAGAACTGTGAGAATCTGAGATCCAGATGGGGCCATTTTGCAACTGAGAGTTGGCCAAATCTAAAAAGCGGGGGGCATGAACATGATCACCAGCACAGAAACACTAAAGTCATTGTTAACGTTATGCCCATTCTGCTGAGGACTGGTCATGTTTCTAAGCCAGGCATCACATTAGTTATCACTATACTCACAATGTACATTGAAGGCCGAATGCGTTCCCCAAACACCACCTGTCCCAGGTTCTCAGTAGGTGAACCAGCATACTCCTCTTGATTCAAACAGAAGTCGAAACTGAAGAAGACAGAATTCCAAACAATATACACTAACATATCATTGTCTATGCATACATGTACACAAACAATGAATGAATGATACCAACTTTTCATTTGTCTAGTTAAACTTTCAATGCCATAGACTCTGGGTTTAAAATTCAATCATCATCAACAGAAATAGTCTCATATTCCCTACTGTTAGTGTGAAACACACAAAAGCCACTAGAGGCTTTCAGCTCTCTCTTTTTCTGTGACACTTTACTGCATGAAACAACCATCATACTTTACACTGATGAGGCTTGAAAATCACAACTTCAATGCTGGGCTTCTAGCTATAGATCTATAGTCCAGTATGAGCCATTTTGTGAAGTATAATCTAATTAAGGCATGTATACCAACATCATTTAATTCATAATTAAGCTAATCTTTTTCACTATTTGTTTTAAACTTGTTTGCAACATACTTTGTCAGTCATGGTATACATTTAAAAGTATTCAATTATAACCATAAAATAAACCTATAATTTACCTGTGGTATTCATACGGGATCACAGTCTCAATTGAGTTCAGACGATTGACATACACAGGTATGGTACTCTGAAAAATGAACAAAAGACCATACTTTAAATGACATCAGTTTCTTTTAATCCACTTGGCCCCAGACCACCAGTTCTTTTGCCTTACCGCACAACCCCAGACCACCTGGCAGCGGCCAGCTAGCAGACAATCCATGCTAGCATCTCGGCTTATGCAAACAGGAATGGGATTCTTGCGAGACTTGTAGCCTCATTTCCGCTATTGTTTACTACTTCCGGCGATGTCTTTTGTTTGAAGTTCGGTGGAGTTTGAGAGACGCTGTGAATTTTCAAAGCTGCGAGATGTACTCGCAACAGATGTGCAAATATAAACAAAAGCCCTACTGTTAGCAATGGCTTTGGAGCATCATCCTTTGATATCTCAACTGCAAATTTGGCCCACTTACCGTGGGCACTCTAACAAACTCATGGAGCTTCATCTTTGGAGATTCAAACTGGAAATTTTGCAGTCAGTAGGCACCCAAAAAAAACAAAAAACATTCAGATGCGGACATTTCTGACTTGGGAAAAATCAAAGCCTGTTGGATACATATATATATATGACTTAGTGCCAAAAGGTGTGCATGAAAACAGGACAAAGGGGGTAGAAAATAAAGTTGATGATACATTGAAACTAGTTGTGTTTTTAGAATGTGCACAATGCTAGGAAAGCTTTCTTAAAAGCAAAAGATAAAAACTCGAGCACTTTTGGAGATATTTGTTGACAAAGGCAATAAAAGGCCGCATGTTGTACATCAGATATTACAACATGCATAGTTCACTGTGTCTTCAGTTTTGCATAAGTATGCACAAAATCAAGTCACACTATTAGTGCACATCTCCCCTACTTATGTTTGCGCAAAATTTTGTACACTCATATAATTTAACACATGACTGTGACATGTTGATTGTTGTAATATCTGATGGGCGACATAAACCCATAACTTAACATTTTGTTATATAACAAGTAACATGCCATTTCATGCAATATACTATAATCAGCCATACAAGTGCATGCAAAAACACAGTGAAAAGATTTTTTCTCAGTTTGCATTTAATCACAAGTCATAAAAATTAAATAAAACAAAATTCTGTATTACATCAGTATTACAACAAAATAACATTTCCCCAATTTTTAGCATAGAAAACATTCTGTTTGCTTAGATCAGTCTAACAAAAACAAATCAGAATGACCTGATTTTATCAAGGTAATTTAAATTAACAAGTCCAGACCCCCCCCCCCCCCCCCCCCCCCCCCCAAGCTCTTTGAGATGTGGATTCTCTGCGGCTAGCCTCTCTCTGTACCATCTGCAACTATCTGTGTTTGATGTTTTCCTCCTTGCTGTACCACTTGGCTCAGGAGTACACTCAGTTCTGCACACTCTGGTCATGTCAATGAATTTGAAGTGTTATAAATCTGAAATTATTAAACCAATAACCAGCAACTGTCCCAATACTGATATGCTCAGTAAAAACATGTCAAACCTACACACCATGACCTCTACACAAATCAGTACTCAGAACCGCTATTAGTATTACTAACATCTGCTGGGCTTAATTAAACTTTAAAGTTTGATGTTTTACGTCAGGTTACAACAACAGTTGTGTGGCAAACATGACGTCTGACATAACTTTCGGGACGAAAATTACTTTTTAAAAAAAACCTGTAACTTCGTCACTCTCGCTCAGTTAACTAAATATTCTCACAACACCACCAAACAGTCTACAAAAAGCATGCACTTATAACTGACAAGTTTTGGATGAAATTGAGTACTCATCCTGAATCAACAGTTGCACAGAAGATTTACAAGATACTGCCTTGTCGTAATGAAATTCTTCACACTATACTCGGCTAAGTATAAAAAAACAGGTTTCAAATCTACGGCGCGGGAAGATGCCACTTTTCACAGTACTTTCATTTCGCACACCCAAATCGGCGGAAAACTTGAAAATAATCTCAGTAAACTCCTGAAAAAGCGCACAATCCATGTTCTACATCAGACCACTGTACTTATGTCGGACCACTGAAGAAGACTACAACACACCTTTCGGTGTTTCCGAACAAAGACACGCCATGCGGCCGAAAAAATGGAGGCACTCAGGAAAGGTCACGTGACGTTCCGGATGTTGTCTATAAAAAAGAGACTGCTTTCTCGTTTGTTTTGTACAAAATATTAGCTATCTTGTAGGGATGTCAGATATTACAACAATATCAAACGATCAGGGAAATATTCTTCAGATTTGGCACAAAACATCGCTGGAAAAAAACGAGTATTGCTGTGTAGAGCAAATACATGGATCAGAACACACGCAACGTTTCCGCTGATTCCGAAGCGATGCTGTCATTTTTCGGTTGTTCAAAGTTTTCAGTTCGAGTTTGCAACACATCTGACGTACATACAGGGCAAACATTCGTGATCAATTTATCGAAAATATAACTATCATGAGTGTTGATGTTATATTATCCATATAAAACAATGTTTTCCGCGTACAAATCAGTGCTTTGTATTTGTTTGCAAGCAAAGTGACGAAAATCACTCGGTACATGGATGTCCATTTTTGGCGGTCATTTTTCAGTGTGTGATGACTGTATCTTGAAATCAACCAGAGCCTGGTTGCTGAAATTATCTGTACTATATATTCATTCATTCATACAAGTAAACAACATAACATTTCAAATAAAAACAGTTTTCAACAATGTTTTATTTTCAACTGAAGTGCATAACCCCTTGCATGCGCACCTTTTGGCACTAAGTCATATATATATATGACTTAGTGCCAAACGGTGCACATGCAAGCGGTTATGCACTTCAGTTGAAAATAAAACATTGTTGAAAACTGTTTTTATCTGAAAAGACAGTACAGAGAGAGGCTGGCCGCAGAGAATCCACATCTCAGAGCTTGGGGGGCCGGGGTGGGGGACTGGACTTAACTGTTAATTACCTTGATAAAATCAGGTCATTCTGATGTTTTTTGTTAGACTGATCTAAGCAAACAGAATGTTTTCTATGCTAAAAACTGGGGAAATGTTATTTTGTTGTAATACTGATGTAATACAGAACTTTGTTTAATTTAATTTTTGTGACTTGTTATTAAATGCAAACTGAGAAAAAAAATCTTCTCACTGTGTTTTTGCATGCACTTGTATGGCTTATTATAGTATACTGCATGAAAGGGTGTGTAACTTGTTATATATAAAAATGAGTTATGGGTTTATGTCACCCATCAGATATTACAACAATCAACATGTCATAATCATGTGTAAAATTATGAGTATACAAAATTTGGCACAAACATATTAGGGGAGATGTGCACTAATAGTGTGACTTGATTTTGTGCATACTTGTGCAAAACTGAAAACACAATGAACTATGCATGTTGCAATATCTGATGTACAACATGCAGCCTCATGATTGAAAGGTCGCGGGTTCGAATCCCTGCTGGAGCAGCGGGAGAATTTTCTTCTCCAGGGTCGACTTTCTGTGCTGACTCTTATTTCGGTATCCGTTCCACCCCCGTGTTACCGCAGTAGCACGTAAAAGATCCCGGTCATTCTGCCAAAAGTGCAGGTGGCAGGTTACAGCTAAACACGCATACACCTTACGTATGTGGCTTTGCATGAAGTGACACGGAGCATGGTTGTATGGTGTACACAGGACTTGCGCCGAGACGGCTGCAGTTTCATGTAGCACCAGCCATGCCAGCGCTGTAAGTACACCACTTCGGTGGATATTCAAAAAACGTGCTATAAAGCTAGTCACTCATGTAGAACCACAGGCGAGTGCAGTGAGTCTGCTCAAGAGAGCGGAGAATAGCGCTATATAAGCGATCATCAATCAAAAGCCTTTTATGACATTAGTCAGCAAATATCTCCAAAAGTGCACAAGTTTTTATCTTTTGCTTTTAAGAAATAATTCCTACCATTGTGCATATTCTAAAAACACAACTAGCTTCAATGTATCAACTTTATTTTCTACCCCCTTTGTCCTGTTTTGATGCACACACAAGATCACTGTATTCACAAACTGGGGAAAATACTAAGTGAGCTGAAACTTTTGTTTGGTGTTTATTATTTATTTTTGAAGTTGTACACCGGGATCATTTGACAGTTACTTCCCTCTACATGGGATTTTGTAGAGAAATGGCAGCGGCTGGTCTGGGGCCAAGTGGGTTAAACCAGTTTTACATTATTATATTACTTTTTTTTTTTAGAAATGATCAAACATTCTATTATACCTGATACTAGTGATAGTTATTAATAATTAATAGAGAATATTATTATTAACTGTCTTTTTGTTTACAAAATGAGATATAAATGGTTAGACATTTTAGCAGAGTACACCCATTGTAAAAAATACACAACTGCAGTGTGTACTCTACTCTTCAGCTTAGTTTTGCTCAAAACTGACATGACACCAAACATGTTAGTTACTTCAATACTTGGTAAGCACTGGAGATGATTCTTGGTTACTTGGTACTGGTAGCTGGTAAGCACGGAGCTGATTCCGACTTCTAAGAAACAAAACTGCACATGTAATATGTATCCATGCATTAATAATGCATGCTTTTAGATGCTTCCGTTTTTATTTTTTTCGTTTGGAAAGAATACATGTAAAACAAATCCGCAAACTTGTGCAACGCCAATCCACATTACAGTGTGACAACTGACACCGACAGTATCACGAGTATGCTGCAACGTACCCATAACTGTTGAGGTAGCTTAGTTACTTACTACTTAGTGACGAAGAATTGGCCCAGAAGCTGTCACAAACCAACGACTAAAGGACAAACACAAACAATATACAACGCACTACTGTGCTACAATATTTGTGAAATAAAACATTTTCGACCCTTCTTTCTACCTTGCAGTTGTCTTGAGGAGTTTCACAATAGGTGACTGGAGCCAATCCGGGTAAGTAAAAGCCGACAACAGCTCGAGAAGCTGCTATCAAAGCAATGCACAATGGCACTAACATCATACTGGACAATTTCTAGCTTGTCACACTGACAGCAAACAAACCAAACTTATAATCTGCGCGTTGCTGGTCCCAAAAAGACTAGGTGTGCTTAGCTGCTTTGGACTTGTATCGTCTGTCCAAGATGGCGGTTGAACACGTCAGTTGCGGAATTGTGGGAAGAGGACAGACAATCAAATCGATAAAAGTGACATGTTTATCTCCCCTTAACCAGCTCTCAAACGGTCACTGGTTTACTCATTCTAAAAAAGGTGGGAAAAAGCCCGTTTCATCAGAATTGGATTTAAATAATTTATAATTGTATGTAATGAAGCCATGTTCGCCTGCAAATTAGAACCAAAACGTCTGAAAGAAAGGATGACTGCTAGCGTTCTAAAACAAGATGCCAAACATAGTGAAAGGCTGAAAGGCCGAACGCTAATTTAATGACAACCAGCACAAAACGTGCGAATTTGGGGGATAAGCCCCCTTTTTAAAAGACTAAACAACAGTTTAAGAGCACACTACAACTGAACACACAAGTTTTCTTTTTTCACAGTTTATGAACACTACTGAGTAGTGTTGCACTGACATACTAAAGAGACTGGAACCATGTTCTACCGACTGCCATCGTCACTACCGTCCTAAGCAGCTTCAGTCATTTCGGGACCAGCTTGGTCAGTGGCAGCCTCCATAACCTTCAGCCTAATCCCGGAGCCCTGTGCCCATGAACCCAGCTGCCTGTACATATTTTCAACCATTTTAACCATTTGTTTTTTAATGGCACCCAAGCCACAAGAAAGCCTGGCATGGACCACCACCGGCGGAGCCAGTTACGCCAAAGCAGGCCCGGGTCTCAGTTGCGAAAGATGAAGAGATGCCGCCGCTTCGGAGTCGCACATTTAGTATGCTCTGTTTCGCCTGTTATGTGTTTGGACCACGAGAACTCAGAGACTGAGTCAGTCAGTGGAAATGAGAAGATCGAGTGTGGCTCCCACCGGCCGCCGCGGGCCATTACTGACGTCAGATGTGTATCGCCCGGCGTCACTGAGTTGTTGTGTAGGGCGCGCGCGAGCGCGTGTGTACGGTGTCAGTGTGTGTGGGGTGGTGGGGGGCGGGGGGGGGGGACGTGTGTGTGTGTGTGTGTGTGTGTGTGCCAGTGTGTGTGTGTGTGTGTGTGTGTGTGTGTGTGTGTGTGTGTGTGTGTGTGTGTGTGTGTGTGTGTGAAAGCTGTGTTGTCAGTTGTTGTTTTTGTGTGTGTCAGTGTCGTGTCAGTGTGTGTGTGTGTGTGTGAGAGAGAGAGAGAGAGAGAGAGAGAGAGAGAGAGAGAGAGAGAGAGAGAGAGAGAGAGAGAGAGAGAGACTGAGAGAGAGAGAGAGAGAGAGAGAGAGAGAGAGAGAGAGAGAGAGAGAGAGAGAGAGAGAGAGAGACTGAGAGAGAGAGAGAGAGAGAGAGACTGGGGGGGGGAGGGAGGGAGTCAGACAGACAGACAGAGAGACAGACAGAGAATACGGAAATTTTATCAAGGCCATAGCCCTATTTGAAGGGGTGTATCTGTAAGCACAATAAACCTTATAAGACAATACACACACAGTAATCAAGTTACTGGCGTTGGAGTGTTGCAAATGAACAAAGCGAAAGCGAAACTGAGCTTGAGTAAAGGATAATCATATAATAACGTTCTTGAATATTAGTTCATAAAGTACATGTAAGTTCTTCACGATAGCAGGGTTTTCCTTCTTCATGCACAAAGCAAATTTTTTCAGGGCGCGTTCGAGTCATTTTGTGTAGCTAAGAGCAATGCCAACGAAAATTCACAATGGGTTATTGAAATACTTTGACTCTTTAAACTCGTATCTTAAATCATCAAATGCAGGACAACATAGAACAAAATGGACTTCATTATCCAAAGCCGAAAAACACAATGGACATTTCAGTTCATCCACATTAATGAAGTTTAAATCTTGATTTATGCATTTTAATATCTCAGTGACACCCCAAATCTAAATCTGGTCAGTGCATACCTTATGTATCTGTTTAAATTTAACATCATGTTGGGTTCAACACCAGCTAATGTTTTAAATTGTCTGTACAACAAAAATCTATCACTGGTGTTTACATGGTCAACCCAAGCTTGCCATCGAATGTCAACAAATATTTGTCTGAACTCCCTGATAAAAGTACTCAAACATCCCACACCCTGATTATCCCAAACATAAGAAAACCCGTTAGCACATAATGCTTTACGAATATTAGTCACCCAGTTAATGTTTCCCCTTTAGTCCAAATTCAACAACAGTTTATACGTTTTCAAAGGCAGTCTGTGCTCCTACATGCGTGTCAGTTTTAACTAGTACCCTATACATCGAACACTTGCATTAATTTAAACAGGAAACCTTCCAACTTCTCCATATACAAGATCATTTGGGGTTATCCTGTCAACACCTACATAACGTTTCAAACCAAACAAATGTACATTATCAATCACCGAACAGCTACTTTCCAGACCCCAAATCTCTGCTCCACAGAGAACTGGTTGCACTTGAGCATCAAAAATCTTCACACAGAAAACAACAACATTAACTGAATTGCAGTTAGTTCTATATAATTTACTCATAATGCACAGCAGCGCGCTTTTTGCTCTACTTATCAAATCTTGACAAGCATGGTAAAAACTAAGACATATACCAAGACTTTTATAAGAGTTCACCACTCTCATCATGCAACCATCGTAGATCCATCTTTCTCTGACACCTAAATACCCTCCCTTCCAAAACAACACTATATTACTTTTATTCAGATTTACTTTAAGTTGTAAGCTTGACGCAGCACTAAACAGACTGTTAATCTGGGTCTGCAGACCAATAACAGTTTCTGATAGCAATATCATGTCATCTGCAAATAACAATATAACTAACTGGACAAAGTCACTGCTCAGGCTTACTCCATGTCTGCCGTTATTAATAATATCAAGAGTAAGCTCATTAATAAACAGTGAGAACAAGACAGGGCTACACACATCACCCTGTTTCACACCACGGGTACAATTAATACAGTCTGTAAATTTAGCACCACATCTAATTCTAGCCTTCACATTTTCATACATACTTCTATCGAACGTATACAATCTACCCTTAATACCATTTTTCAAAAGAACAGGCCAAAGTAGTTTTCTCGATATCAAATCGAAAGCCTTTTCAAAATCTATAAAGGCCACATAACAGCTTTCTATTCAAGGCAAATTGTTTCTGAATAATTGCCATCATTGTAAACATATGGTCAACAGCTGAGTAGTCTTTTTTATTTTTAAACCTGCTTGACATTCTCCCGTTAAATTGTTCTGTTCAATCCACTCCTGTAACCTGTTGTTAATAATGGAACTATGGAACTTACTACTGATATCGCATAGAGATATTCCTCGGTAGCTGTTTGGACTCTTGGTTACCCTTCTTAAGGAGGGGAAGAATTATGCTCTCTGTCCAACTATTTGGATATATACCACGATCAAACAAAGCATTGAGAAACGCAACCAAAAAGTCCACTGGCAAATGTCCAGCATGCTTGAGTAATTCACCAATAATACCGTCCGGACCTGCAGCTTTACCATTTTTTTAACCTTTGAATGGCTAATAAAACTTCTTCTCTTGTAACTGGTCTGTCATAATAGACATCACGTTCACAGATTTCAAAATCATCATCAAAATCCTGATCCTCGTTATCTTTCTCAAGCACCTTTTTGAAAAATGGTTAAACCAATCCCGTTCTGAAATACTATATTAAGGCTGATATTTACTCTTCGAAATTTTACGCATATTCTGCCGGAAGGCCTGTTGGTCTGAGACTGACTGCATTAGATTGTTCAACATAATTTCATTGAACTTCTTTTTCTTTTGTTGCAACAGTTTTTTTATACTCTCTTCTAGCACAGCAATAGTCCACACATACTAAACGATCTAGTGATTTGCGAAATTTACGTAATAGCTTTCTAACGTTTTTTTCTAGCAGCCTTACATTCTTCATCATACCATTCATCCATCCTCTTTGTTCTATTAACACATATTTTCCTTTTCATGTACTCGGCATTCTGCTTTAAACAGCCACTGGAAGATTTTAATGCTTCATTACTTTCCACATCAATTAGACTCGAGGTGAGACTCAGCTGTTCTTTGGTTTTATCAGAATGCATAGATTCAATAAATTGCTAGGCACAGTCAGCTTTCCATACAAATTTGTCAGTAACATTCATTTATATCTACTTCTGCTGTAGGTCCTATAATTTCTTCAACATTAGTATGCAATTCCAATGGCAAATGGTCTGACTCGATTCTTTCCATAACATGAAGCCGACAGTCATGCTGAATAATAGCAAAAAAGTCTTCGGAAACCATAACATAATCGTTCACGCTATTTCCAGAATTAGATATGAATGTATAACGACCCTGTAGGTCGCCATTACAAACTCCATTCAAAATATTAATCTAAAAGCGGTTCACACATTCAGTAACTTTTTTCCGAATGAATTCAGTACAGAATCCTCCGAGCATCTCACTGGTGTTTCCTCAACAGCACGTGCAAAGACATCATTTTCACTTTGGCTTATATGAAACTCGTTGGCTGTTTTACTATTTAAATCGCCACACAAGAGTATATAAATATCACCCAAAGATAACATTACATCTTCTAAACTTTCTTCAAGTAAAGAAATTCCATCGTCTGTATCAAACGCCGAATAGTTACAGACTGAGAATGTCCACGGTCACACTTGATCTCTGTTACATACGGAACAAGTTCATTTTTAATCAAACACAGAACGCCTCCCGATTTTCTCCCCTGTTTAGTCAGTTTTACAGCTGGCTTACAAAACACTGTATGACTTGAAAACACGCTTGGTTCTAAATAGTCAACAAACGTCTCCACGAGGCATACAAAATGGAAGGAAGAAATATATTGGATCGGTTCTCTGTCTTTGAGCTTGGTAAGGAGACCGTTAACATCCCAGTGCAAAAATGACAGCTGTTTGAAACGGAATCTCGTCAGACGATTCAGCACTGTCACTGAACACCTGTCCGTCAGTTCCGGTGTCACCTACAGTCATGCTTGTTTCAGTTTCTACACGAACATCAGTTTCACGAGAACGGTCTGTCCAGTGTACATCAATAACATCACTGATCAACATACACACTGAACTGCTGCCGGACGGTGTGGTATGTACTGAAGCAGAGAAATCACTGGACCGGCCGATATCCTAGGCATGAGTAAGTTCTTTCAGCTCACTGTCTTTGTCTAAAACAACTTTCTTCCCGTCTATCAGTGACTGATCATATACCGTCCTTGCCCGTTTTCCTTGGTTCCTGGCTTCCTTGAGATGCAGGGTCAGCGCCTTCCTTATCTCCCTTACTCTCGGAGAATATGTTGCTTCCTTTCAGTTTGCTTCTTTCTTTCATGATCCTTTCTTTGTGTTCGAGAAAGATCACCGTGCCACCACAGGGCAGTTAGGTCTACCACCCAGTCGATGGACTCGAGCAAACTCAGCGTCATCAGCCAACTCCACTTTGTCTGTTATGAGATCGCGCACAAGGCGGGGGGGGGGGGGGGGGGGGGGAGTAGTGTCAGCACTGTTATGTGTGTGTGTGTGTAAGAGAGTGAGTGTGTGTGTGTGGGGGGGGGTCAGTGTGTGTGTGTCAGTGTGTGTGCGTGCGTGCGTGCGTGCCGCGTGTGTGTGTGTGTGTGTGTGTGTGTGTGTGTGTGTGTGTGTGTGTGTGTGTGTGTGTGTGTGTGTGTGTGTGTGTGTGTGTGCTGTGAGAAAAGTATTGTCTGTTATGAGATCGCGCACAGGCTTACCACTCAGTCGATGGACTCGATCAAACTCAGCATCACCAGCCAACTCCATTTTGTCTGTTATGAGATCGCGCACAATGTTGTTATTCTCAGTTGTCAGTTCCGACATGACTTCTTTCATATTTTGTACTTCAGTCTTCAAGTTGTTGTACGATTCTTTCGTATTATTCATGTCCTTTCAAATCGTCGAACTTGCTGTTCATCGACATCAGAAGAGACATAACGTCTTTCAATGACGGCTCAGTTTCAGTGCCTGTCACGTCATTTCTAGGGGCTGCAGTCGGGGTGGTGTCGACCCGGTTCCCACTGTTCAGTCTTGTCCGCCTCATGTTGTCTGACTCTGGCCCCGGGTTCCTCTCCACATCACCACACCTCAGCAGAAGATCCCCGCTGAAGAACACGGTAAGGATCAACCCCACATCCTTCAGTCTACTGCTTGCTGTCAGCACACGCACTCTCATGGTCAGTCTAAACTTTGTTCGTAAGTGAACACAAAACGGACACAAATCACTCTAATCTAAAGTCCAGCGACGCAGAGGGCATGGTGACGGTGAACAGAAATCAAACACAACCAAAACACACTTGCCACACAGCGACAGCAAAGCAGGCCTTACTAAAGCACAGCGCACGTGCAGCACTGCGCCCTAAACGTGTACGGTTCACGTCACAGAATGCCTGGCCTACGTCCGACCACAGAAAGAACAGTAATGGCGAACTGTTTATCAAACTTTCAAAACAGAAACTGTCCACTGATCCGGGCGGTCACCTTTGGTTTTCAGAGTCCAGGAATTGACCGGCGTGTTCTCCAGGACGTTACGAATCAGATGTGACGTCAATCCAGAGGAAACAGTGCACAGTATACGCCGATTAATCAGCAAAATCACAGGAGAGACTTTCTGCGTGCGTGTTGATCCTCTTTGTGTTCGAGCCCCCTTTCACCCACCCACCCCCCTTTCACCCCCCCCCCCCCCCCGTACCTCCCCTCCCCCCCCCCCCCCCCCCCCCCCCCCAGCGCGAGAGAGAGACAGAGAAAGTGGTCACAGTGTCAGTCACATACGAGTGTGACTGACTGACTGCAGTGACTAGTACTGCAATTTCAGTGTGAGAGAGCGCGAGAGAGAGACAGAGAAAGTGGTCACAGTGTCAGTCACATAAGAGTGTGACTGACTGACTGCAGTGACTAGTACTGCAATTTCAGTGTGAGCGTCAGGCACTGACTGCAGTGACTAGTACTGCAATTTCAGTGTGAGCGTCAGGCACTGACTGCAGTGACTAGTACTGCAGTTTCAGTGTGAGCGTCAGGCACTGACTGCAGTGACTAGTACTGCAGTTTCAGTCAGTGTGAGCGTCAGGCACTGACTGCAGTGACTAGTACTGCAGTTTCAGTGTGAGCGTCAGGCACTGACTGCAGTGACTAGTACTGCAGTTTCAGTGTGAGAGTCAGGCACTGACTGACTCAGTGAGTGCCGTGCGCCGTTGTGTCAGCCACTTTGTATGTGTGCTGTGCTGCGAGGGCCAGGTGTGTCAGCCACTTTGTATGTGTGCTGTGCTGCGAGGGCCAGGTGTGTAAGCCAGATCTGACTTCAGCTGGTACCATGTGTTAGTGAGCGTGAGACAATGCGCGCGCTTTGTCTGTGTCTAGTGTGTACAGGATGTGTAGTGTTACTCGGTGGGGATGGGGGGTGGGGGGGGGGGGGGGTAGTGTCAACACTGTTGTGTGTGTGTGTGTGTGTGTGTGTGTGTGTGTGTGTGTGTGTGTGTGTGTGTGTGTGTGTGTCTGTGTGTGTGTCTGTGTGTGTGTGCTGTGAGAACAGTGTGGACTGTGCTATGGGGCCGTAGAGTCTGACAGTCCACGCGCTAGGCTGGTTGTGAACAGTGAAAGGTCATAAGATAAACACATAGAGGGTTAAAAAGAACGCTGCTTTTTATAACAAAACTCAAACA
>OY757554.1:453087-458087 GCA_963584105.1 Alviniconcha strummeri
GTCACACTGCGGCGTTGTGGCCGGTAACAACAACCTGTTGAGGTGAGTGATTTAATGTTGTTTGTGCGGAATAAGTGGTCCATATCAGTTAACGTTCGTTTATGCAAAACAATTGTATTCGTTGGGTTACGGAATTATGTTTTGGACAGTTCAGGCACTTTTATTGGACGCTCCGCGTAAGCGTAGTGTAGTGCTGCGTGCAGGCCGCGTTAACTGTCGTCCACAGGCAGCGTTGGCCGTAGTATTTCCCGGTATACCTTGTTAGTGAAAGTAGCGGTCTTTAAGTCGTTTCGTGCGTGTCATTTCTCTTAGTATATTTTAACCCATTCTTGCTCCACGGCCCTGTCCATGATGCGTAAACAGTGCTGCTCGACAGTGACTGCGTTTTACTCTGATGGCTCCCACATACTGGGGCCTGGGTTTCCAGGTGTGTGTGGAATTTTGGACACTGCTTCTCTGCAGGTTTTCCCCCATCCCCTGGCTCCAAAAGACGACTCGCTGAGGGCACGATGGCGACCCCAGGTCCTCGACAGGATCCTTCGCTGCCGGCTCGCCTTTGGCGTCACCACCCGCAAGACCCTTACACGAACGGCACCTGTCTCTTCACGCGTGCAGATGAGTCGACCATGTCTCTCGGTGTGAAAGACTAGTGGCAGAGTGTCATTCGCCATATGATGAAAGTTAAGCTTTAATTCTGAGCCAGGGTGAGCTCCCGACAGAAGTGTCCGATTCTGTAACTAGTAAACGCAATCGTTCGTTCCCGCGTTCCTCGTGAATAAAACTGTAAATATCGCCATTTTTGATAGTTGTTGAGTGAAGGTGTATTCTCTGCCATCCTAGCCTGTTCTAGGAACGGGTCGATTGTTCCATCGTTTCACTTTGAAGAGAGGATGGGCAAAAATCGTGACAGGGGGTATTGTCCAGTAGTAGCTAATTAGCGTTTTTATGTAGGGATGGGGGGGGGGGGGGGGGGGGGAGGAGGGTAGAGGTGGGCTGGGAGGAGGGAGTAGACACGGAACAACACCTTGATCAAGTTCCTCCATTTATTTACACAAGCACCAGCCTGGAATTTTACCAGAGAAAACATACAAACAAAATATACAAATAAACAGCAATGTCATCATACAAGTTGTCAACGATAATAGTAACTAGTCTCTTGACTCAAAGGTACACAAAAAATCAACACTAGCTACAAACAGCAGTACAACAGTGCCAATAACAGAGATGCATTACTGAAGCAAAACATCAATAATGATTATTATGATTTTGTCCCGGAACAATACAATCAAAAGAATAAATCAGCAAAGGATTAAGCACAGACAGACAGACAGACAGACACGCACACGCAGACAGACAGACAGACAGACAGACAGACAGACAGACAGACAGACAGACAGACAGACAGACAGACAGACAGACAGACAGACAGACAGACAGACAGACAGACAGACAGACACAGACTCACACAGACTCACACAGACTCACACAGACTCACACACTCGCACACACTCGCACACACTCGCACACACTCGCACACACTCGCACACACTCGCACACACTCGCACACACTCGCACACACTCGCACACACTCGCACACACTCGCACACACTCACACACACTCACACACACTCACACACACTCACACACACTCACAGACACTCACACACACTCACAGACACACAGACACACAGACACACAGACACACAGACACACAGACACACAGACACAGACGCACACACACACACACACAGAAACACACATACAGACACACAGACACACACACACACACACAGACACACACACACACACACACACACAGACACACACACACAGACACACACAGACACACACAGACACACACAGACACACACACACACACACACACACACACACACACACACACACACACACACACACACACACACACAATCGCAGTACACATCCAGACATGCTACTGATGGCTAATAACTTTCAACACGTCATATGATGAGCGCAACACCACAGGCCTGCAAACGCAGTTAGTCCAACGAACCTTAGGACAATAAGCGGCCTCCGCTCTGGCCACGCACACTTCGCCCAGACTGCCGTAACCAACGTTCACGGTCACAGCCATGGACCTATATACGTAGACAGCTCCATGGTCTCAGCCATCTAACATACTCACAATGCAGTCACATCCACATCCACAGTAATCATCTCACACATGAGGCTCACAAGCCTCAGATGCAGCATACTACATAGTAGTATACAAAAATACACACACTAACACAAAAATGAAAAAATGAAAAAAAAATGAAAAAATGAAGAAGAAAAAAAATCATAAGTACGGACTAAATATGACTGTCAAAGAACATTAAAACAGTTGGCGGGGAAGGGACATGTGTAGCCGTTGTATAATTAATCTGATTCCAATACAATTACAAGAATAAACTGGACTGACATAGAACCTATCATTTATCTATTCACGATGCTCCAACTAGGAATGTTTGTTTACACTGGAAGTGTCGCGGCGGATAGAGCAGGATGGGATCGTGGTCTGGCCGGGCTGAGTGGCACTGGACACACGTGCGCCGCCCAAGAAAAGGGTACAGACCAAAGCGGGTAGACCTAGTCCAAGCACAGACAGCGTCATCAGGTCCTGATGAGGCACAGACCAACTCAAGTGGAGCTGGTCTAAGCGTGGACAGCGTCATCAGGTCCTGATGAGGCACAGACCAACGCAAGTGGAGCTGGTCTAAGCGTGGACAGCGTCATCAGGTCCTGATGAGGCACAGACCAACGCAAGTGGAGCTGGTCTAAGCGTGGACAGCGTCATCAGGTCCTGATGAGGTACAGACCTACGTAGCTGGACTTGTTGCAACTAGTGTCCAGCTTACCGGCGGAGACGTCGACCCTCAGCGTGTCTCCTATCTGTAGCGTGAACACGCCCTGCAGGATCACGGACGGTCCTACCTGTGACCGCAGCAGCGTCATCTCCTCCTTCTCTCTGTTCAACACAAACCACCGTAACCGTACACAACGTGGTAGGTTTCGGTCAGTGGTCGTCTTGTCTGTTCACCATAAACCAACAGAAACCACCGTAACCGTACAAAATATGGTAGGTTTTGGTCAGTGGTCGTCTTGTCTGTTCACCATAAACCATCGTAAAATTCATTAAAGTCCTCGGTCAGCTATCGGTCAACATAATATAATTATGTACACGTAAACGTACGTTTTCAAAAGCTTATCGCTTGGGGATCGGAGGGTGCGTGATAGGCTATTAATTTTGATATGTGCATAGCGGTTGCATGGCGACCACCATCCACGAAGACAATGAAGCCTAAACGGTCTCAACCTCCAGCTTGACAATGGAGGTGGAAGCAGTCACACATGCCCTCCGCTGGATTGCCTCAAGAGGTGACAGTCAGACCACATATGCCATCATCCTCACAGATTCAATGAGCTTATTACAAAAGAAGTGAAAAGTGAAATGGGAAGCCCAGACTGGAATGTGTTAATGGCCGACATTCACCTTCGAAAACTCCTGTGGGTGTACTGCCCTGGACATGCCGGAGTGAATGGAAACAATCGAGCAGATAGACTGGCGGGCAAAGCAACCCTCACAAGTGGCTTGCTTCTCTAAAAGTCTGAAGTTTTGAGGAGCTTGAGTCACTACCTGCGGGCACAAAGCCAAGGACATCACACCATCGATCGCCTGGAGGAGAGCAAGCGCTAGACAATTTCCTTGAGGTCATTGAAAGGACGAGAGATGGCCATCGTCAGTCAGACCAACACTGGAACCGTTCCAAAGGGAACGTCGGGGAAACGTCTGAGAGACAGAGTGGAGCGGATATGGGCTTTTCCGAGCGCATAGATACCACTTGAACTGAACTAAAGTGCATGTTTAGCGAACAGTATACGTACTCAACTGTCAGCTTGACGATGCGGGTGTCCACTTGGCTGCGTTCATCTCCCTTGAACACCACGTGACTGTATACGTGGTAGTCGCCCGAGAACCTGATGGAAAATCTCCCGGTCATGAAGTTGACATCGATGCCGCGTCTGATTGATCCTTCCACACCCTCGCGCACCAGCCTCAGAGGCCTGCCGGGATTTTCGTTGCCTAGTGACCCAACAACGTCAGCCACATCATCGTGTCAGTTGTGATGTTTGCAGCGCATTTTCGTAAGTAATATAAAATAAAAATAGGAACTAACAGGGAGCTTTACAAAGCGCTTTACAGCTCAAAAACAACAACAAACATACAATGCGCAAATACCCATAGAGAAATCAAGCAAACAAACATACACAATTTAATAAACATTTCCATACAAAGCATGGCAAAACATTCACACAAGATCGCGCAAGCGCGCACACACGCACGCACGCACGCACGCACACACATACACACGGTCGAGAATGATGGGGTGGGAGGGGGGGGGGGGGGGGTAAAAAGTAGTTTGAAGGCAAGGGCTAGAAACGCTGTGGTAAAGAGCGAAAAAGAAAGAGATCCAGATCTGCGCAGTAAAACAAAAGCTATTGCTGGTCAAAATACTGTTTGAAGAGGTCAGTTTAAGACTAGTTTTGAATGCAGGGAGGAAAGGGCTGTGACGGAGAGCGAAAGACAGGGAATTCCAGATTTGGACAGAAGAAAAGCAAACGGCTGTTTTCTTTGGAAGGTGGGGATGCGAAACGTTCTGTCATCCGAGGAAGAGCGCAGAGACCAAGAAGGGACGTAGATCTGGACAAGTTCAGCCAGGTACAGGCAGTGCCAGTGATGATTTGATAGCAGAGATAAATATACATTCTTTAAATAATGTTTGTGGTATCAGCCTAGCTAGTACGTTATTGCGCGCTTGTAGCCTGTCAGTCTATCATACCTGTAGACTGTATTTCTTTGTTTGCTTGTAGCCTGTCAATCTATCATACCTGTAGACTGTGTTTCTTTGTTTGCTTGTAGCCTGTCAGTCTAACATACCTGTAGACTGTATTTCTTTGTTTGCTTGTAGCCTGTCAAACTA
>OY757554.1:463087-465113 GCA_963584105.1 Alviniconcha strummeri
TGTTAATTAATCGCCGTTCGTTTTGTGGTTCATGTATTTCCTTGACTGGGCTAAGGACTACCGGGGGGATTCCCCTACGCTTCTTTTCGATGGCGAGAGCTCGATGAATTGTGACCGTGCTGTGTGCCTCAACACGTCAAGTCTGTTGACATCAGCACGGGACCTGGAGGTGACCTGGAGGTGACCGTGCTGTGTGCCTCAGCTGGTCAGGTCTGTTGACATCAGGACGTCACCTGGAGGTGACCTGGAGGTGACCGTGCTGTGTGCCTCAGCTCGTCAAGTCTGTTGACATCAGGACGTCACCTGGAGGTGACCTGGAGGTGACCGTGCTGTGTGCCTCAGCTCGTCAAGTCTGTTGACATCAGGACGTCACCTGGAGGTGACCTGGAGGTGACCGTTCTGTTTGCCTCAGCTCGTCAAGTCTGTTGACATCAGGACGTCACCTGGAGGTGACCTGGAGGTGACCGTGCTGTGTGTCTCAGCTAGTCAAGTCTGTTGACATCAGGACGCCACCTGGAGGTGACCTGGAGGTGACCGTGCTGTGTGCCTCAGCTCGTCAAGTCTGTTGACATCAGGACGTCACCTGGAGGTGACCTGGAGGTGACCGTGCTGTGTGCCTCAGCTCGTCAAGTCTGTTGACATCAGGACGCCACCTGGAGGTGGTCGTGGGTCCATATGTAGCCTATGATCAGCAACTGACAAATAATTATAACAGATTATTTATGGCGCCCCATCTCGTAAGAGCCCAGAGCGCTTACAAAGTCTTAAGGATACGCTTATTTTATCACACAGACAGACAGACAGGCAGACAGACAGACAGACAGACAGACAGACAGACAGACAGACACACACACACACACACACACACACACACACACACACACACACACACACACACACACACACACACACACACACACACACACACACACACACACACTACAAATACATGCATTACTGGTGATGGTAAAGTAAGAAGTAAAGGACAGATCAATGTTCAAAAAACAAACAAACAAACAAACAAAACAAACAAAAAGAGAAGGAAAAGAGAGAGAGAGAGAGAGAGAGAGAGAGAGGAGAGAGAGAGAGAGAGAGAGAGAGAGAGAGGAGAGAGAGAGAGAGAGAGAGAGAGAGAGAGAGAGAGAGAGAGAGAGAGTTTGTGTGTGTGTACTGGAGCATTTGAACTCATTTTGTTGCTTGTTTCTTTTTCTCGGCACACACACACACACACACACACACACACACACACACACACACACACACACACACACACACACACACACACACACACACACACACACACACACACACACAGCCGGGACCGGAATCACGAGGGCACAGATACATGGGCAGGTGCCCGATCGCCAGGTGAAGTCAAGCGAAGAATATAACAGCTACTGTACCACTCTAAAGTGGGTCTACAGATTTCGTGAAACGAAGTCTGGCGCCTCTCTATACTCGGTCATACTCAAATAAAAATAAAAACTGCCTGTAATCTGTCTGATAACCCCGGTGATATTTTCCAAGAATGATCTGAAAGCATATTCAGTACGACACAACTTTATTATCTCTGCGCAAAGAAATTTCATTCTGGCTGTCATTTACAAATACCACCCAAAGCATTGTTCGATAAAATATCAACACTCCAATAAAGCAGGGAGCTAAAAATTGCTCAAACAGAAAAGCAATGTATAACAATGTGCATCCACACATACATAACCCCCCCTTCACACACACACACACACACACACACACACACACACACACACACACACACACACACACACACACACACACACACACACACACACACACACATACACACACACACACACACACACACACACACACACACACACACACACACACACACATACACACACACACACACACACACACACACACACACACACACACACACACACACACACACACACACACACACACACACATATTTTGTTCTGGCTCACCAATTACCTAAAACATTCAATAAATATTAGAGTAAAACAAACATCCTTAAATATTA
>OY757554.1:465313-492813 GCA_963584105.1 Alviniconcha strummeri
CCCCCCCCCCCCCCCCCCCCCCCCCCCCCCCCCCCCCCCCCCACCCCCCCCCCCCCCCCCCCCCCCCCCCCCCCCCCCCCCCCCCCCCCCCCCCCCCCCCCCCCCCCCCCCCCCCCCCCCCCCCCCCCCCCCCCCCCCCCCCCCCCCCCCCCCCCCCCCCCCCCCCCCCCCCCCCCCCCCCCCCCCCCCCCCCCCCCCCCCCCCCCCCCCCCCCCCCCCCCCCCCCCCCCCCCCCCCCCCCCCCCCCCCCCCCCCCCCCCCCCCCCCCCCCCCCCCCCCCCCCCCCCCCCCCCCCCCCCCCCCCCCCCCCCCCCCCCCCCCCCCCCCCCCCCCCCCCCCCCCCCCCCAATAGGCTGTACATAAGAAAACCGTGGTAACACAGTAACAACTGCATTGGCTACCATAATAATGATGACGGAGATAAGACAAGATTATTTTATTGTCAGGCCTCCGGCCCATTACAACAGGAGCGAACATTCAGCAATTCGAATTCTCATGGATCCAATGACGGACTTAAACTTCTAGTGTTTAAAGCTTTAAAAACGAAGGTGGATAATTTCTCTATGGCTGGGTGCGTTCGTGCTAGCTAATAATAAGGAAAATTTAAACATGGATGGTTGTCTATGGTACTTTGGTGGAATAAGTTCATTTCTCAAGGCTGTATACTTTGGACATACTAATAAAAAATGAACTTCTGTTTCTGGCGTATTACAGAATGGACAATTTATATCCCTGTCGCGAGCAAAGGATCTATACTGTAGGTAATGACATTTTAATGCAGACATTCCAGTTCTGCATCCAGTAAATACTCTCCGCACGCTTATGTTGTTAAGAGTTCGAAGATACTGACTGAGTGCTAATGACTGATTGAAATTAGAGTATACGTTATAAAAATCGTGTGAACCCACAGCAGCGTGCCCGCCTGTCTTGTTTAAAGCAATCTGTAAGCCTCAACTTAAACTCTTTAATGAACAAGTTTATATTACCAACACCTTGCATTTCCCAAACCACACCAAAGCCAGATTTGTATAAAACATTTCGAACTTTGCAAGCCCATGTAGTATAGTTCTGTTTTTGAAGATTTAATCACATATTATAAGCTTTTCTGGGGTACCTTCTGTCATCCATAGACGTCAGGCGCAGCCAAAACTTTGTACATCTGGCATACGTGTTTACAAAAAGGGGGTGTCTGCCCGTTTCGCCATATATTAAATGTCTGAGAGATTCAGTTTGAGTTGACACCCAAGAACCTTTTCAAAGCTGATAAATGTACTCTTTCGATACTTTCCTGACAGTCCCCATACTTCGGAACCATAAGTCAGAATAGGCTGTATCTGGCGATCAAACATTTTAAAGAAGATTTCTGGGGAACGCTCACCAATGGACCATAAAAGTTTCATAATTGCTAGCATTCTCTTTCTGGCTCGATCTGCAAGGTCATTTAGAGTAGGTGAGAACGTGAGCCTTGTGGTAAAGTAGACCCCCAGGTACTTGCAATGATGACGGAGAGAGAGAGAGAGAGAGAGAGAGAGAGAGAGAGAGAGAGAGAGAGAGAGAGAGAGAGAGAGAAGAGAAACTTTATTTTACAAGGGTAGTGGAGAATACTCGGCAGAAGTTAGTTTTTTTACATCCGGTCGCCCTCGCCCATGAATGAAGCTACTCCGGCAGTGAGAGAGACTACAGAGACTGGGCTGGGCCCCACTAGAGAGTCAGAGACACTTGACACTTTGATGTTTTATTGTCTTCAGCTTACAAGGCCCACAAGACAAGGGGGTACGAAACATGATCAACTTTCCATCATGTACAGCGACATATAAAAATCATGTAGTTCTTTCAAAAGGGATAAGTAGTATGGATAATAAGGATGAATCATCTGCAAGCGCAAAATACAGTGCTTTACCTGCAGAGATTTTCACATTTAATCCAAGTCACATAACACTGAGATTCGTTTACATGTACATAACTAATTACATGCACAGTGCATTCACGTCTTTCCCCTTCCATACACACACACTCGCACACACACACACACACACACACACACACACACACACACACACACACACACACACACACACACACACACACACACACACACACACACACATTCGCACGCACGCACGCGGCATGCACACACACACACACACGCACGCACGCATGCACACACACACACACACACACACACACACACACACACACACACACACACACACACACACACACACACACACACACACACACACACGTACGCACGCACGCACGCACGCACACTCACACACACACGAAGTGGAACCCACAAGGACCATCCAAGACTCAAGTATCTGCATACTTTGTGTGATAGGTTAAGTGTTAAATGTTTTCGATTGTGTGATAGGTTAAGTGTTAAATGTTTTCGATTTTTATTTCTCCTCAGTAACTTTCATAGCTTCTTTGATATATTTTGCCAGTGCTAGAGAGTCAGAGAGAGAGCCGGGGGGGGGGGGGAGGGGGGGGGAGTGAACAAACACTGTCGTAGCCCACGGCAGTAGGTACAGCGGCTGTTCCGGCGCTGTGTCAGTCTCAGAGTCGCTGGGCCACAAACGAAAGCCGAGCGCGGCGAAGCGGGGGGCGTGGCCGGCGGCGGGGGGCTTGAAAAAACACCGACACATGCACAGTCAAAACTGCGACACAACAGAGAAACAGAACAAGAACACTGAACTATATATAGCCCGTGACGGGCAACACTACTGACGGGCTTCCTGCAAGCAAAGCCGGTCCGGCGGCAATGCCGGAGTCTCGACTGGCAAAGCGGACTGCTCAGTAGTGAAAATGACACACTGAGGCGACACGCGGCATAGGCTACACACCCTGGAACACAAACTTATTAGTTACTGCTGTGACATGTTACACACACACGTCACTGGCCGGCAACACCGTCACATACGATACACATCAACGGCGCACGAGCGGGCCGTTCACGCGCGCGCCTTCTCACGCATACACTGACAAAGCGCGCACACACTGACACACAATAGGTAGGCCTACTCAGGAAACCCGTGGCTCCAAACAAAAATCCTTTTGAAGAGGGCCCTTTTGAGCGGAGGGAAAACTGAAAAATCCAGAAGACCGGGAGATTTTAGCCCGCTGATCTGCAGCTGCCGCTTCAGTCAGTTTCTGTTTTTTTAAGTCATGCGTGCTGCGCCGGAAAGAAAAGGGAGAGGAAAAGAAAGGGGCGGGGACGTGGGGGGAGGGGGGGGGGGGTAAAAGAAGAAGAAGACTGAGAAGCAACAATAGTATAAGTGAAATAAAAATAAAAAGCGCAGGCCTACTGAACGTGCCGATGGGGGAGAGCGAATGAGAAAAGGGGGGGAGGGGGGTAGAAGAGAGAGCGTTGACCAGTATGATGAGGTTTGTCAAAGTAATCAATGACGCGACGTGGGATCGATACGCAGTCCAGAGTGGAACAGGGCCGCA
Source organism: Alviniconcha strummeri (assembly GCA_963584105.1). Taxonomy (NCBI): domain Eukaryota; kingdom Metazoa; phylum Mollusca; class Gastropoda; family Provannidae; genus Alviniconcha; species Alviniconcha strummeri. Next base: position 468,767 of record OY757554.1, read on the forward strand.
GCACAACTCATGTTCGCGGGTTCTCAGTCTCCGAGACCGTGTGAAAAGACGGCGACCACAAATAAGGTCACTGAAGACAAGAGTTGCATCCCCTGATTCCTTCGCTCTCGTGAACCTGAGAATGCGAGTCGGAGTGCTTGATTCTGCCGTACTCGCATCTGTCAGTGATTCATGATGGATAAAATTCATTGCGGATTACCGTGGTGATTTGTTCTGCTTCCTGTAAACGTGGTAAGTAAACGTGGTCAGTTGCCGGCTCTGAAGGCAAGGCTATTTTCAGGTAGTTTTGATGGGGGTTTTACATCGCAGACGGCGTCGCTTCCTAAACCGTAAAAATGTGTGCTGTTGGGAGTTTCACGCTCCAATGTCTGTAGTATCGAACGCACGACCTTTATATTCATTTAGTGCATTACTTGTGCCTCGGACTTCTGTCTTACCCCTTCTTTGGTTGCTTCTACCTTCTTGTCGTGCAGCTGCTGTCGTTGGTTTATGTCTGTACCCGACTGTTGTTGACTGATTATCGGTTTGTTCCGGGAGTGCGCTCGAGCCTCAGCACTGCTCTACGGTGGGTCGGGGGGAACAACATGGCTGCTTGCAAGGCACGGTTTGCAGCGCCGATGTTGCGAGGCATAATAAATACCCGCTCTGGTCTGTGTGCAATTTTTGTCTGCTCCATTTCTCTAGCGCCTGGAGCTTGTGTCCGCTGATCACTTGTGCAGTGATCAGGCCTGTTTGAGGGAGGATTTGATGCAGTGACTGAATGAGACTGTCACTGTGCGTCCCACCGCCAGTGGAAGAGCTGAGGGAATGCAGGCGGGAGTGCCCTGTCCTTAGTCACTCCACTCCACGATGCACATGTTCAAGTTATATAACCAGGCAGTTCTGACTTCTTTTCTTTTTTTAAAAATAAAATAATGGGAGCACTCATGCTGGAGCTACTAGTACAATGATAGAGGAAGATTGAGGCCATGGATTAGATAATACAATTTTTATATTTTGTTGTTGTTCTTGTCAAGATGTTTAACTGAAGCAGACTTTACATCACTAGTTTGCTGACATTGCTAAGTCAGTAAGTGTTGTGTTTGCGAACGTCGCATTTTACCCAAATCAATGATAATAAATGCATTTTAGTTTTTACAATTTTTTAGGTCTAGTTCTGTGTTCTATGGCAGGTATGCAAATATGAGAATGAGATGGCCCCTTCAAGTTGAAATTAAAATGCATCGTACAGTGTACTATACTACTTATTACTACTACTGTACTAGTACTATAGAACCAGCATGCATTGAGATACATGTCACATTGACCACTGTTTCAGTATTTGTGGAAATGGTATAACTAAAGTTGCATACATGTACCTGTATTTAGATTTAGTGAATGAATGGGTGAGATGTAATTTCAACCCTCTGACCCTACAGGTATTTTGGGTTTGGGTTGTGGTCAACTGGACAAATAGTTTGAGTATCCTAGGTGTATTGTGGTGGTAATTAAATTATTAAATAAAAAGATGACAGAGACAGACAACTGTGCTGTACAAAGCAAAACACATTCTAGGTCTTGACATGATCTTTTAGTTTGAGTGAATTACATCATTGGCTTGACATGTACTGTACATTTTCTTGATATGAATTATGATAAATGCAGTTTGATAACTCAGTGAATGGCTGAATTAGTGAATATAAACTAGTCAGTGACAGTGTGAGTGCAAGCCATACTAAAACAAGGTAGTGACTCAGTGTGTGTATAAACTTGACCATAATATTATGCATGAAGTGCTTTTGCCAAGCTAAGCTTTATACTGATTATAGCATTATTAACAAGAATGCATGATTTTGCAGTTGTCCCTACAGGCACACTGTTGATTGCAATGTAAACTTGTTGAACACATACCTGTCAACCAATACAGTTTACCGGTATACAATACAGTTTTTTTTTCCTTATCATTTTGGGTGGATATTATATATATGGCCATATTGGAAGATGGATACAGGAAAACATAATTTTTATGAGAATTTGAGATTTTTTATAATTTTTAAAATGAGCAAAAAGATTGAAAAACTGTCAAACGAGTGGCCAACACATGCCATCGCCAAATGCTCACCAACTGGCCTAGTGCAATAGGCTAAGAAATCTCGTCAGAATTGAGATTTGAACATGTGTATTTTGCATGACATTGCTTCTTCCTTCCACTGCCACATGTACAGGTTTAAATTCAAAATGCCATTGCCACCAGCGAAAAACAAGACCCTGGCCTGCGTAAGGGAAATACAGGTTCACAAACACTGGACTAAGGTTTACTCCCAAAAAGGGTTGACAGTTATGAGAATATGAACTTGGAGAAAATGTACTTTACTGAAAATTGAAATACCATACATTGATTGTGATGATTGTAACATAACTAATACAGTAATAGTGGTACATAATCTGTGATTGCCTTGCACTGTAGAACTTGTAAAGTTTGCAAACTGTATAATCCAGGCTACATTGGGTGGTGTAGGCCCTGTTCTTTGTCAGCTGTACTTTACTGACAGTTCAAATGCCATACATTGGTCATGATGATTGTAAGTGTAACTTTGTAAGTGTAACATAATTAACTAATACTGTAATTACTAACAGTGGTACATAATCTGTGACTGCCTTGTACTGTAGAACATTGGGTGGTGTAGGCCCTCTCCTTTGTCAGCTGTACTTTACTGAAAGTTCAAATGCCATACATTACTAATTGTCTAATACAGTAATCAGTAACAGTGGTACATAATCTGTGACTGCCTTGTAGTTGTACTGTAGAACTTGTAAAGTTTACAACTGTATAATCCAGGCAACACTGGGTGGTGTAGGCCTTCTCCTTTGTCAGCTGAGTGAAGGTGGAGATGCTCTGTGGTGTGTGGGGTTGGTGGAGAAAGTGGAGGGGGTAAAGACGGGAGTAAAATGGAAATGATACTGAGTGATAGTGATGTATATATATATATATATGACTTTTTATTAGTATTATTACTAATACTACAGTGGATTGGGTGGCAGGTGTGAGAGATTGGTTAGCTCATTATGGATGATTCATATATGACTTTTTATTAGTATTATTACTAATACTACAGTGGATTGGGTGGCAGGTGTGAGAGATTGGTTAGCTCATTATGGATGATTCATATAAAACAAGTGCTATTAATAGTGGTAGCATTAGGACTAGTAGTAGTAGTAGTAGTAGTACTACTACTACTACTACTACTAGTGAAATATATATGCTGTACATATATTTATACACAGTATGTAGAAATACTATATATTATTATATATCATGTGTTTGTATCATACTCATAGCAAATAGAGAATGTATTTAATTATCTCAGTATTTGAGATTTTGACCCCCCCCCAACTAAATCTTTTTTCTTTTTTTTTCTGATTTTTTTCCTGTTGTTTTTCTTTCAGTAGTGTCTGCCGTACTACTATAGTACTACTACTAGAAAACAAAAACAAAAACTAGTCAAAGACTCAAACTAAAAACCATATGTCTGGGACTGGGATTCTGCCTGTTTCAAGTATTTGCTATGGCAAGTTTATTTTGTTTGTTTTTGTTTTGTTTGTTTTCTTTCAGTTTTAATGACATTCATGTGCCGTTTCCTGCCATTTTCAGTAGATTTGGGCAGAGAACTTTGCATTTCATTTTAGTTCTCTGCAAGCTGAAGGATGCTTTTCCAAGTGTTATTTGGCTGTCTTTATAAAATTAAAATAAATTGTTTGAAACTGAATTGTTTCATAATCACTGAGTCAGAAAATGTTTCATTAATGTTCTGCAGCTGACTGTTTTATGTTCAGTATACATACATAAATCATTGGCTAATATAATTAGTACAATAGTAGTATTGTTCTATTTCTTCTTGACTTTCATTAATTATATCTCAACCAAACTCTGCGACATCTTTTCCACAATGAACATTACCATCAATTAATTGAGCGAAATGGTGGTGTAACCGCAACTCTGATAGCAACAGCAACACTGCCATTAACTGAATGAATTAACTGGAGCAGCAATAAACCGGTGCATTTGCTGAATAAAGTGAATTAGTGAGCCAGTGGCTGCACCTATGTATAGACTTGACCCCTAGCATTTTGTGCTGATCCATCTGATGCAAAGCTCTGCATAAGTGATTAGTGCTATAGATTGTCGACCTTGCTTCCCTATTTCTGAGTAACAAGAACATGAAGAAGAGAAACTCTGTTCAAACAGTGTTACTGTAGCTAGTGTAGGTTTGAATGTACAACAGTTGGGTTTTGGCTGGACATTTTTTGGTTTTGTTTTTTGAACATGAACTATAATATAATAGTATAAATTATACAAATTTACAATTATATTTTAATATTCATTATTAATATTATAATTTGAAAATCTGAATTATTTTGTCATCAACTATTTGTAGCCTTTGTTAGTTTGTACAAAATTGTTTGCAATTTGTCAGTGTTTCTCATTTCGTCCATTTCAGGAAAAAGGCGAAATGGAAATCTTTTTGACATGACATTGAGGCTGACCCTCAACACCTGCCAGTGCAAGGAGTAGGTGCCACCCCGAGGTTGAGGCAGCAATGGCCGACCCAAGGTCACCCAAATCACCCCGCAAGGGCAAGGTGGTCAGCCTCAGAGTGTCTTTTCTCAAGGACACGGTCCATGCCTTTCAGATTCCGGTGAGTACTTGCTTTATTTCTCATTTCTTTGGACTGTATTTTAAATACTTTTATAGTTTGTTTTAGTCTCTAACTGGCAATTTTCTTCAAGCTACTCAAAGTCAGAGTGTCAGTCTTCATCCTGATGCCCTTGTCTGCTCCAAGTGTCAAATGTTATGAATCACTTAGTGATGAAAATGTCTTCTTGATGTTCATTGGCTGTTGCCTTTCACATTGACCAATCACATGAACTGTATGTATTGCATTTGCAATGGTGCTGAAGGCATGGCTAATCGGTACACCAAATGGAACTTAGCAAAAGCAACCCAGTAAGTAACTTGGTGTTTTACACCCAGTTAACCAATACGGTTGTGTCACTGTCAGGGCGAGGCAAAAGCACCAAGAAGATTCAGCTGATGAAACAAATTTTTAGGTGTTGTATGAATTGTTGAACACAACTGTCACTAGTCTCAGCAAAAGCAATTATCAGAACCCAATAGAAGATGATACGTTCTTGGCTACTTGCTAAGTGACATAAGTGATATAAATGGACATGAGCATGGTGTTGCATGTCACTAATTCCAATAACAGAAACATCACTGTTTGGGGCAGCATGTTAGAATTATTCCTTGCTGTTTTTGTGACAAACCTATTGCTGTAGTGTTCTGTTATTCATTATTGTTATAATGTTAAGATAATCTGTGACCAAATGTAACCAAAATCATAAAAGTTTGGGTACATGGTTAATGATTTGTTATGGAATAATTTCTTGTCATCAGTAACATGACTCCCACGACCCATGCTTCTGAAAATATTCTGTCACAAGCTTAACACCAACCCCTGGAAAAACAGTGGTCAATGACAATGCATACACTTGAGTGTGCTTATTATACTTTTTGTATTAAAACTATTATAGAAAACAGGGCTCTGGATTTTTCACAGTTGAGGGAATGGGCTTACACCTGTCTTGCAGTTTAAAGGGTTTTCTCATCCTCTTCTGTTTCTAAACATTTCCGAAGGGTACCGATTAAAAACACCAGTTGACTGGGCATAAAACACCAACTTACTTACTTACTTACCTATTAAAAATGTAATTGATTTAAAGGCAAAATGACAAGAACAACATGAGACACACTTGACACATATGTTGGGAGGATGGGTAGGTAAGCCGTGGCTCAGAGGAGAGAGACAGGAGATCTGCAATCAAGACAGAAGCATTGCAAGTCTTGGCAGTGTACGCTAGGACTCCCAATTTTTGTGTGAGTACTTTGAGTTTGACATGAGTCAGGCCATCAGGTTTGGAATCCAGGAGATCATGCGCCTGCTCCAAGCTGGGACTGGGAGTAAAGAAATCTTGGCTTTCTTCAGGGCAAATTCTTGTGTGTGTGAACTCGGTGAGCACTGCTTTGAGTTTGATGGTATGTTAGTTGTTACTATGTACCATCACTTTCATCAAAGCAGCACTGGGTTCACATGCAAAACTCTTGCAGTTGCCATCCTTTCTTTTTTGAAGTTTTTTTCACCTTTTGTTAGTGCTGAATGGTGAAAGTTCACTGAAGCCAGAACAAATGTGTTTTTCGTTTACTTAATTGTTGGAGCGTAGTGGCAGATCACTTCAGTTTCTGTGCAAACATGGCACTTCATTGTTTGGCTGTAGTTGCAGAAATGCCAAGTCAACCTAACTTAGCCATGCACTCCTAAAACACTGAGTAGGAGTACCACTACCAGTTTTAGAGTTTGCTGTAGGCCAATGTTTTTGTGTGCAAAAACAACAACAATTTTTTTTTTTTTTAAATAATATACACAACATCAACAAAATGATGGATTTTATAACTTGAATCAGTTGATTACTTGATACATTTGCTATTTTTAATCATACGGATGTGGGGTGGAAATCACTGACTTGAGAGTTTCTCATATTACTTATTTTTGATGTCCAGCATTCTTCAGTCACATTTCATTTGAGACAGGTTTTAAGGAAAAAGAAAAATGAACTAAATAGAGTGTTTAAAACAGTTATTGTGGTTAAAAGAAAAGAAAAAAGCTCTATGCTAACCTGTTGTTTTTAATCAAATTTAAAGGGAAAAATCTGGGACCTCTTACATAATTCCTTTGGGTTAGTGGATTATCATGGTAATTGATATCAATGTGACAGTGACTGTGCAGGACATTTTTCAAACCGGTCTGAGTCTGTGACAGCTGTAAGTGTAAGGTGGCAAAATCGATTACAGAAGTTGGTCAGATAATCAGTGTAGCTGGTCAGATAATCAGTGTAGCTGGTCAGATACACTGCTGTCCGTACTACTACTAGAGCTGCACTAGTAAACACCCAGCTCTCTTTCTTGTCTAGAACATGCCCACACACACAATGCGCATGCACACACACATGCATGCGCATGTATGCACATACACATGCACACACATAATACACTCATGGACACAGGCACACACACACATACAATCACACACACATAAAATCACACACACACACACACACACACACACACACACACACACACACACACACACACACACACACACTCACTCACTATGCTGCATGTTTTATTTTGTTTGTTCAGTTGTTGTGGTTGTTATTGAGGACTGGTCAGTCAAAATAACAGCTGTTACATCTGATCAATTGCTGATTTCTTGTCTGTTAAGTTATATTCTGATCTTAACCAGTAAAATAGCACAAATTACCAGTTAATGTGAACCCTGATGATATTTATATAGTATATTAAATATTTATATCATTAAAAATTATAAATATATATTAACACAGTGGGTTGGTAGTACTAGTACTAGTAGCATTGTAGTAGTATTGCAAAACATTCAACCTCTCCAGGCTTGCTTATAAATACTCATTAACATAGTGGGCTGGTAGTGGTAAGTGGTAGTAGCACTGTAGTGGTACAAAACATCCAACCTCTCCAGGCCAGCTTATAAATATTAATTAGAACATTGGGCTGGTAGTAGCACTGTAGTGACCAGCAGGAAACAGTCAACCTCTACAGGCCTGCTTATAAATATTAATTAGAACACTGGGCTGGTAGTAGCACTGTAGTGACCAGCAGGAAACAGTCAACCTCTACAGGCCAGCTTATAAATATTAATTAGAACACTGGGCTGGTAGTAGCACTGTAGTGACCAGCAGGAAACAGTCAACCTCTACAGGCCTGCCTTTAGTACTGGATTGCTTTGAATTTCAGGTGAAGGCGGTGGGTCTGGTGCTATGGGAGGCTGTGGTCGCCCACATGCAGCTACTGGAGTCCGACTACTTTGGCCTGGAGTACACCAACCATAATGGTGATGAGGTCAGTCCGTCCCATTCAGCCTAGCCCTAATTGCCTGTAGGCCCCCCCCCCTCCCCCAGTATTAATATAAAGATTTGTGTTCATGAGTAATTTGTATCGAGTGTTATTAAGATCTATGGATGTATGTTCTTTTTGTTTGGAATGGTTATAATTAGGTAGCGGCAGCCAAAATTTAAATTTTACAACAGCAATTTAATTTATGCATTTTCAGACAGGCCATATTGATACAAGAAAATGAAAAAAAAAAGTAACTGTTTATCTTAATTAGTTCCAAAGATATAGCCATTCGAAAATACAGTTTTGCGGGACAATAAACAGTTTATTACATTTTCTCAAATTTACCCCCCCATAGTGGTTCTCATGAACATGGGAGAATCCAAATACTTACACTTTTCAAAAGTATACCTTGGTTGCACTTTGTCACAGCTAAATCATATGGTCAGCAAAGAAAGATAAAACATAGGCAGAGGGCTGAAGTTGCTCCAAAAAGCAATTCTGAGCTTGCCAATTTGCATGAAAGAGCACTTTTGACACCACACAGTGGGTAACATATGGCAATGACAGCTTTCCCAATGGATTTCCAAGCAGGGTTTATCACAGTCTTTGCACTTATTTTTTTCTAAGCAGCTCTGACTCTTACTTTTAAAGTTACAGGGTCTTAAAGTTGGCAAAATCTTCAATTTGCACAGCGGAAAAAACACAAATATGTGGGTTGCCACACTTTAACTGGTAATAACTTGAAAACCACTACAGATACAGCAATGAAACTTGGCATGTACATTAAACTAAGTGTGAAGTACACTTGCAGCAACATTTGCAGTTATTTTGAGAGTGATACTGATAGATCTTAAAGCTTGCAAAAACTTCACTTTTCACAGTGGAAAAAAAAAGGACAAATCTAATGGTTTTCATACTTTAACTCATAACTTGAAAACTACTACAGATACAGCCATGAAACTTTGCATGTACATTAAACTAAGTGTGAAGTACATTTGCAGCAGCATTTGCACTTATTTTGAGTGTTAGTTTTAAAGTCTGCAAAATCTTCACTTTTCACAGCAGAAAAAGGACATGTATGCTAAAGAAAACATGGTACAGCAGTATCACCTTTATCATCCATGAACACACAGGTCTACAAAGCTGTGATTTGGAGTCAGTTGACACGGTCTACAGGTGATTTCACTGTAAATAGCATCTGAGTGCTTGATATCTGCCAAATAAATTCCTGCAAGATTCAACAAAGAACGAACATCCCTGGAGACAATGATGAAGGTGCAAGTTGCAGATTCTTGGCAAACACAGCTGCGGAGGAGATTTGACTGTAATCTTCAGAGCATGGCCACCTGTACACAACAACTCCATCTTTACTGCCGCCTTCTCCCAGAAATTGACTATTGCCTCTTCCTCACTGATGATCCTGGTGACTTTGCTGAAAAAGAAATCTTCTACATTGTAGACTACCACAATGTCACCCTCCTGTTGAAATCTGAAGCTGGTTTCAAACTCAGGTTCATCAGGTTCTGATTCATCATTTGGTTCAGTCGACATCTCCTGGGTCAGATTCCTCTTCCACTTGTTGACATCGCTGCTGGCAGCCGCCATGGCCGTGAAGAGGTGGAAGTTCTGGAAGTGGCTCGCCTCCAAACAGCTCCTTCAGTCTGTTGACCATAAATACCGCAGACAAGAAAGCAGCACTGTCTTGACCAGATCTGGTTTGAGAAGTTGCTGGAAGAATACAGTCTCATCCAAAGTCTTGGATCCCTCATCTTTCGGGAGAAGCAGCTGCACTAACAGTCAGTTGTCCACTTCAACCAGAGGAAGGTCTTGCCGGCATCCTCTCCCAGTTGCCAGGAAAACAGCCTTCAGTTTGGAAAACTGGTCATCATCTGCAGGAAAACAACAACACAGTTTTGTTGTTTCTGTTGATCTTCATTGACAGAATGATCTACAGCCTAAAGCATAATTAATAATAATCATTATCACTCAGGCCTTAACTCTTAGTCTTATCTGTTATGATTTTATCATCACTTATCACAATATCAGACTGGCTACCGTTAGCAAAGCAGATATCCACTTATAATTTTGAACTAGAAATGCTGGTCAACATACTATTAAAGTTTGAGAATTTAATTACGATCGTTGAAAAACGAAAAAGACTTTTAACAGAGTTCAAGTGCAGAAGTTATTATGAAGTCGACTGTTTTCTCAGCATCTTAGTTACCTCCCCTGATGAAGAACTTTGATCACGAAAACAGCCATCGCCACGAATTTACATCAAAGGTTCGTCCCCCCCAAATAATACTGTTCCAGAAGACATCAGAGAATGTATTTCAATGACTATTTTTGTGAAACTTTGGCGTATTTTGGCAATATTTAGGAGAACAAGCGAGTGATCGACAACTTCCGGTTAGTCGTATTTGTAAACAAACACAGAACTATGAGTCGGTCGAGAAAATCGTAAGATTTTAGGCAAATCCTGCAAGAATGAATCAAAATATCATATAAAAATGCTAAATTATGAGATAAACTATCACCAAATTCAGTAAACTGGAGCCAGGTGAAGAGAATACTCACGAATCCTGTGCCAAAACTCGGCAATCGAGTCACATAAACTCCACGCGGTCGATGCCATCTTGGATGAACTCAATTTGAAAAAAGCGCCTTTATTGCGGTCTTTTATTGGCTTGTGAAAGACCCACAGGTCATCAATCCATTAGCCCCATACTTCAATCGAAAGGGTACGGATTCAGCTTCATTTTGTGGGGGATATTTTAGACATTTGAGGGAGTTTTGTGGTTTAAAATTGAATTTTTTTGCGAGTTTCCGACTAAAATGCGTTCTAGCGACCAGAGATGTTTGTAAACGACCACGGCGTTTACACCACTGGAATCGGCATTCAATTTCCGATCCAGTGATACCACATATTGCTGTGTAGAACGCGTATCGCTTTGTCACCGAGCGGATAAACACATCGACTGTTTTCGTTCAAGTCTCGGACCGCGTGATCGGCACCGGACAAACGGCAAATACCTCCCGTAGAAAATCAACTGGCGATTTTTCGAGGTACATTGCATGCAAACATAAAAACAACCATAAGAATGCGAAGAAAACGTTCCTTTTATTCATATAATTTCCAAGAGGATACATTCAGAGACAGTGGAGAAATTAGTGACTGAAATACAGTAAAATTGAGCAAAGTTCCGATGTTCCCGCACAGGCGATGAGAGGCTGCCGCTACCTATTATAATGTGATTTGGTATGACTGAGCATCATTTTGAGCCAGAGTATGTCTTCAAGATCAAGGTCATTTAAGGTTAAATATTCAAATCCGTGGGTATGCAGGTTGCGTATGTAAAGGTAATTATTTTATTGGTGCACTGTTTCCAGGTTGAGTGGAGGTAAAGTTGGCATGTACTTTATTAGGAACTTTCACTGGCTCACACAAAAAGATAAAGACAAACACACTCAGTCACACACACAGGAACACACACACACACACACACACACACACACACACACACACACACACAGACAAACACACTCACAGTCACACACACAGTAACACACACACACACACACTATATATATATATAGTGACACACACACACACACACAGACACACAGTAACACACACACACACAGAGTATATTCACACACATTATAGTCACGCACACACACACATACATTATAGTCACACACACACACAAACCATAGAAAAGAATTGGGGGGGGGGGGGGGGGGATGAAAATGCTAGGCCATGTCTCATCAGTGAAAACTATATTTTATATATTATACTATGTACAATTTATGAGCAATGTGTACTGTTTAGTTTTTACTCTGGCATAATTGATCATGGTAGATGTGTTGAAAAACTGTTAGCTACTGAATTTTGTTGGTGGTGGTGCTCAGGAGTCAAATAAATGGCAGTAACTGAGTAAGTTTATAACTGACAACTCATATCAGGTGTTTCTTTTATAAACACCGATCTTGCTTACCCCATCACAAACAGAACCAAAATCATTTGAATCAAGACATAACTCTTTTCCTTTATTTTATTTTATTATTTTTTGTTACCCAGGGTGGATGTGCCTCATGTAAAAATACTTTAAAAACCTTGCATGTTTGGACGCTATGTTGCTTCCACAATCTTGTTAGTGCCCAAACCTTTCAGAGGGTGCTGACAGCATGAGAGGATCAGTGGATAGCTGTGCAGAGATAAAGAGTGCCCCTTCAATGGCCTAACCAATTCTGACAGAGTTTGGAAAGTGATACTTGAGTGTTGGCAGTGGGGCTCCTCTTGAAAGCCAAAGGTCAAGCTGACCTGGAGAAGCAAGGAAGACTGCCACCACCAGAACAATAGTATATTAAGGTGGAGGAAGATGGCAGAACCTGATGCTCAGAAACAGAGTGTGCAACATCATTACACATGTATATATATCTATACATATATAGACTTAGTGCCAAAAGGTGTGCATGAAAACAGGACAAAGGGGGTAGAAAATAAAGTTGATGATACATTGAAACTAGTTGTGTTTTTAGAATGTGCACAATGCTAGGAAATATTTCTTAAAAGCAAAAGATAAAAACTTGTGCACTTTTGGAGATATTTGCTGACAAAGGTCATAGAAGGCTGCATGTTGTACATCAGATATTACAACATACATAGTTCATTGTGTCTTCAGTTTTGCACAAGTATGCACAAAATCAAGTCACACTATTAGTGCACATCTCCCCTACTATGTTTGTGCCAAATTTTGTACACATGATTATGACATGTTGATTGTTGTAATATCTGATGGGCGACATAAACCCATAACTCAACATTTTTTTATATAACAAGTAACACACCCTTTTATGCAATATACTATAATCAGCCATACAAATGCATGCAAAAACACAGTGAGAAGATATTTTTCTCAGTTTGCATTTAATAACAAGTCATAAAAATTAAATGAAACAAATTTCTGTATTACATCAGTATTACAACAAAATAACATTTCCCCAATTTTTAGCATAGAAAGCATTCTGTTTGCTTAGATCTGTCTGACAAAAACAAATCAGAATGACCTGATTTTATCAAGGTAATTAACAATTAAGTCCAGACCCCCCCACCCCTCCGGACCCCCAAGCTCTTAGAGTTGGACTGTTTGAGATGTGGATTCTCTGCGGCCAGCCTCTCTCTGTACTGTCTGCAACTATCTGTGTTTGATGTTTTCCTCCTTGCTGTACCACTTGGCTCAGGAGTACACTCAGTTCAGCATACCATGGTCTTGTCAATGAATCTGAAGTGTTATGAATATGAAATTATTAACCCAATAACCTGCAACTGTCCCAACTGTCAGTACAAACATGTCAAACCTACACACCATGACTTCTACACAAATCAGTACTCAGTTCTCAGAACCGCTATTAGTGTTACTAACATCTGCTGGGCTTAATTAAACTTTAAAAGTTTACTGTTTTACGTCATATTACAACAACAGTTTGTGTGGCAAACATGACGTCTGACATAACTTTCACGACGAAAATTACTTCCAGGAAGAAAAAAACTATAACTTCGTCACTCTCGCTCAGTTAACAAAATATTCTTGCAACACCACTAAACAGTCTACAAAAAGCATACACTTATAACTGGTAAGTTTTTGATGAAACTGAGCACACATCCTGAATCAACAGTTGCATTAAGATTTACAAGATATTGCCTTGTCGTAATGAAATTCTTCATGCTGTACTCGGCTAAGTATAAAAAACAGGTTTCAAATCTTCGAAGATGCCACTTTTCACAGTACTTTCATTTCGCACACCCAAATCGGCGGAAAACTTGAAAATAATCTCAACAAACTCCTGAAAAAGCGCACAGTGCATGTTCTACATCAGACCACTGTACCGACGTCGCACCACTGAAGGAGACTACAACACACCTTTCAGTGTTTCCAAACAAAGACACGCCATGCGGCCGGGAAAATGAATGCACTCGGGAAAGGTCACGTGACGTTCCGGATGTTGTTGATAAAAAAGAGACTGCTTTCTCGTTTGTTTTGTACAAAATATTAGATATCTTGTAGGGACGTTGGATATTACAACAATATCAAACGATCAGGGAAATATTCTTCAGATTTCTTGCAAAACTTCGCTGAAAAAAAACGAGTATCGCTGTGTACATAGTGCAAATGCATGGATCGGAACACAGGCGACGTTTCCGGTGATTCTGAAGCGATGCTGTCGTTTTTCGGTTGTTCAAAGTTTTCAGTTCAAGTTTGCAACACATCTGACGTACATACAGGGCAAACATTCGCGATCAATTGATCGAAAATACAACTATCGTGAGTGTTGATGTTATATTATCAGTGTAAAATGATGTTTTCCGTGTACAGATCAGTGATTGGTTCTCCATGTGCTTGCAATTTGTTTGTAAGCAAAGTGACGAAAATCACTCAGTACATGGATGTCCGTTTTGGGCGGTCATTTTTCGGCGCTTTTTCAGTGTGTGATGACTGTATCTTGAAATCAACCAAAGCCTGGTTGCTGAAATTATCTGTACTATATATTCATCCATTCATGCAAGTACACAACACAACATTTCAAATAAAAACAGTTTTCAACAATGTTTTATTTTCAGCTGAAGCGCATAACCCCTTGCATGCGCACCTTTTGGCACGAAGTCATATATGTATTAAAATGATGAATAATTGGATAAAGCGCAAAACACACATAAATGATCTGCAAGTAAAACGTCCCCATGCTGGGAGTGCTGTACAGTCCACCCAGGTCAGTTGGGATAAGGGGGGTTAAACTTAGACACAGTTAAAGGTAGAGGAAGTCCTGCTGACACAGGGCTGGTCACCTCAGTTTAGGCTGGACATGAAGGGTTTTCCTTGGATGTTACTTGGATTGTGCAGTATCCAACAGTTATTACTCAGTGCTCATTGCTTATTACTCAGTGCTCATTGCTTTCAATGCTTATTACTTAATGCTCATTGTTCTTCTTAGTGGTTCATTGGTGCCAGCCTTTCAGCTCTGATCAAAATTCCACAGGGCCTAACACTTTGAATCCCCTGAGATAGCCCTGTGTGGTTTACAGGACATTACAATTTACACTTATTTAGTTTTCACAGGTACTAGCTAACTTGAAGCCTTGCAGGAAGAAGGTGAATGGCTGCTAGTGAAAAAGACCAAGTAAAAAAAAGAAGAAAAAAAGAAAGTAGGGAAGTGTACTCACTAAGTAAAAAAAGAAGAAGAAGTAAAACTAATAGAAGATGGGGCACAACCACTGAACCAGACCATGCACAACAATTCAACAGTTTTGACAGAAAGTGTCATCAGGAAACAAGTTTACAAAGATGATATAATCTAGGCCAAATACTGTTTTCTTGCTTCTTTCTTCTGTCATGTCTTTTTAATTGAAGCCATGCAGCCAGCCAATGTTAGGTTTGGCATTTTCTGTGTTGGTTACTTTGACAGTGGCAAAGAAATATATATTGATTCAATTAGCTGTGATGACTATTGTGCAGTGCTGGCTGGTAGAATAGTACTGTAACACTAAGAGTAACCAAACATTGACATGATGAAGTGATTGACTGCTTGAGTTGTGATGTATTCTAATTTCTATTACAAAGTGCAGTGTTGGTTATTTAATGTTACATAGATGACACGAAACAAACACTGTTCATGGCCCTTATTGACACTTGGGTTTGATATTGGTAACTGGCATCAAGCAAATACTGACACATTGAGTGGTGATGTGTGTTGTGCAGTGTTGGTTAGACAGTGTGCAGTATTGGTTAGGAAATGACAAATACACATTGAGTAGTGATGTGGATGTGTGTTGTGCAGTGTTGGTTAGATAACAACAAGAAAATACTGATACATTGAGTGGCAATGTGTTGTGCAGTGTTGGTTAGACAACAACAAATACTGACAGACTGACTCGCAGAGTGGTGATGTGTGTTGTGTAATGTTGGTTAGACAATGACAAATACTGACACACTGACTGGTGATTGAGTGGTAATGTGTGTTGTGCAGTGTTGGTTAGACAACAATAAACAAATACTGACACACTGAATGGCAATACATGTATACATACATGTGTGTATTCAGTGTTGGTTAGACAGTGACAAATACTGACACATTGAATGGTGATGTGTGTTGTGTAGTGTTGGTTCTAGACAAATATATATATATGTGTGTGTGTTGTGTAGTCAATAGTGTTGGTTAAACAATGACAAATACTGGCACATTGTCATTGAGTGGTGATGTGTGTTGTGCAGTGCTGGTTAGACAACGACAAACAAATACTGAAGCAGCTACCATCCCCTGATGCACCATTGCGCTTCGGTGTCAAGTTTTATACCCCAGATCCTGGACTGTTGGAGGATGAGCTCACAAGGTGATTGGTCACAACAATATCAGTAACATGGACTGTCAGTTTTAGTCATAATAATTGAATATTGATGTTTAAATTAAAACAAATTACAATGTCATTGTCAGTCACACACCCTGAACTTTGTTCACTTTTCATTTTATGAACACTTGATGACAAACAGTAACAATAACATTGTACTATTTGTAGCAACTTACCATTTTGTTTATTTATTTTTCAGACATTTCCCATAGTTGTGATTTTTTTCACAAATTGAGTGATTCTGAAGCATTTGCTACTTTGAAAGGGCTCCCACATGCATCCCTTATGCACTAGAACTGAAAAGGATGCATGTACCTCTAGAGGGTCTCATGGGACACATTATGAGACCCTCTAGAGGTACGTGCATCCTTTACTTTGCTTTATGCACCCTACATTGTGAGACGTTTTGGTTTTCTGCGTCTGAGAGGTTTATATCAAATTAAAATTCACACAAAGAAGCTGAGGATTAAATAGAAATCCTTGTACAGCTGTCAGTGTGAAGACATGTGAATTTTCAGCTGTCAAAAAAAGATCGATAGAGTTTCTAAGTAAATTTGCTCAAAGTAGCACCTTTGTTCAAAGTAGCACCATAGTGATCAAGGAAGGCAACTTACATTTTGAGTGATGTTAAGACAATACACAGAATCAGCCTTAGCTATTTGTTTCACCCTGCTGTCCATTCACAGTCATAAAGATGAGAACATTCTCCATTCTCTGTTTGGTTTTGTTCCACAGACTCAGAGCGTTACTGTAACTTGTTTCATTTTCAGACAAATCACCAAATGTTTATAATGGTCTTGTGTTTGAAAATTCCACACATTTTGCTTTCTTGCCCTGCTGCTTGAAAATCCTTTTCATACTGACCAATGGATGCTACTAAAACACATCTACAGAGTTGGTAGGGCACAAAAGTGTACAACTAAAAGTGACATTGTCTGACAGAACTGAAACCGGGACTGAGTTGTAGAGGGGACAGAGGGCACCATATGCGAAGCATTCTGCACAGCTGCTGATTCATGTTAGTCTTGACCCTTTAAAACTGCCCAGGGACCCTCTAAAAGTTGTAGTAAGGTGTCCCAGGGACCTCCTTAACATACTGGCTAATGGGAGCCATGGGCATGTATCAGTTGTCCAGCTGATACAGGTTAGATCCAGGCATATATATCAGTTGTCCACCTGATACAAGTTAGATCCAGGCATGTATCAGTTGTCCAGCTAATGCCAGTTAGATTTGACATGTATCAGTTGTCCAGCATGTACCAGTTGTCAAGCTGATGCAAGTTAGATCCAAGATGTAGCCATTGCCCAGCTGATGCCAATTAGATCTGATTCATATTGGACTTGACCCTTTAAAACTGCCCAGGGACCCCCTAAATGTTGTGGCAGGGTGTCAAGGGACCTCATTAAAGTAGTCACTAATGGGAGCCCTGGGCATGTATCAATCTCTAGCTGATACAAGTTAGATCTGGCATGTATCAGTTGTCCAGCTGATGCAAGTTAAATTCAACATGTATCAGTTGGCTGGCATGTATCAGTTGTCCAGCTGATGCAAGTAAGATCTGGAATGTATCAGTTATACCACATATATTGATCATATATGAAGATGATGCAAAGTTAGATCTGACATGTATCAGTTGTCCATTATATCAGTTGTCTGGCATGTATCAGTTGTCCAGCTGATACAAGTTAGATCTGACATGTATCACTTGTCCAGCTGATGTTAGTTAGACCCAGCATATATCAGTTGTCTGGCTTGTATCAGTTGTCCAGATGATGCAAGTTAGATCCGACATGTATCACTTGTCCAGCTAATGTTAATAATAATAATAATAATAATAAATAATTCTTATAAAGCGATATTCTTTAACCAGAGTTAAACTCACTGCACTGTACAAACATCTTATCACAAAAACTACATTAACATTCATTTCAGCAAACAAAACCTTAATTATTGTAACTTAAATTACCCTTATCCCCTATCAAACAATACACACACACACACACACACACACACACACACACACACACACAATGACACGCGCACACCAGTCTCCACTCATCCACTCATACAATAAGTAACCAAATATTAACTTAATGATCTCGGACAACAACACCAATTTGAATCTGTCTTATCGCCCACCCAACCCATGCCTCCTTCTCTTGCCTAGATCTCTCCCCCTTCCCTTTCCACTTTCCCTATCCATATGCATCCATCTACATTCAACTGCCACACACACACACACAGATTTCTTCAGATTCTACAGGAAGGCCTGTGCAAACAAGAAGGTTTTTAGCTGTGATTTGAATTGAGACAGTGTTGGTACATTTCTTAGAGTGGCCGGCAGAGAATTCCAGAGAGATGGTGCCATGAAACTGAAAGAATTTTGTCCAAATGATTTGAGATTTCGCTTTGGAATTTTGAGCAGCTTTTCATTAGAAGATCGGAGAGAGCGAGACAGTTCGTAAGTGCAGAGAGATGAAGAAAGATAAGGCGGTAAAGACCCTTCAAAGTGGCGGTAAGCAAGAGTTGCAATCTTGTACTGACAGCGGAATTTTACTGGTAACCAGTGAAGTTCCTTAAGAAGCGGTGTTACGTGATCTTGTCTTCTTTTTTTCAACATGAGCCGTGCTGCGTTAGTTAGACCTATAATGTTAACACTGTAATGTTAGTTAGACCCAGCATATTTCAGTTGTCTGGCATATATCAGTTGTCCAGCTGATGCAAGTTAGATCCGACATGTATCACTTGTCCAGCTGATGCAAGTTATACATATTTCTGCAGCTTTTTGTACCATGCATTGTGCCCTAGATCTTGCTAGTGATCATGCTCCATAGAAATGTCTGTTATTATTATTACTATTATCCCGCATGTATCAGTTATATGGCATGTATTAAGTATTCAGCTGATGCAAGTTAGATCCGGCATGTATCAATTGTTTGGCTGATGTAAGTTAGATCCGGCTTGTATCAGTTATAGGGCATATGTCAGTTGTCAAGGTGATGCAAGTTAGATCCGTCATGTATCATTTATACTGCATATAATATTGATCACTTGTCAGGCTGATGCAAGTTAGATCCAGCATGTATCAGTTGTCAGGCTGATGCAAGTTAGATCTGGCATGTATCACTTGTGTGGCATGTATCAGTTTTCAGGCTGATGCAAGTTAGATCCAGCATGTATCAGTTATTTTGCATATATTGATAATTTTGAAGCTGATGCAAGTTAGATCCAGCATGTATCAGTTGTCAGGCTGATGCAAGTTAGATCCGGCATGTATCAGTTGTCAGGCTGATGCAAGTTAGATCAGCATGTATCAGTTGTCAGGCTGATGCAAGTTAGATCCGGCATGTATTACTTGTGTGGTGTGTATCAGTTGTCAAGCTGATGCAAGTTAGATCCGACATGTATTGGTTGTCCAACTGGTGCAAGTTAGATCCAGGTTGTATCAGTTCTCTGGCATATATCCATTATCCAGCTGATGCTAGTTAGATCCGGCATGTATCAGTTATACTGCATCTAATATTGATCATTTGTGAAGCTGATGCAAGTTAGATCCGGCATGTATCAGTTATACTGCATATAATATTGATAATTTGTGAAGCTGATGCAAGTTAGAGCCGCCCGCATGTATCAGCTGTCAAGCTGATGCAAGTTAGATCCAGCATGTTGTCAGCTGTCCGGCATCTATCAATTGTTCAGCTGATACAAGTTAGATCCGACATACATCAGTTGTTCAGCTGATGCAAGTTAGATCCGGCATGTATCAGTTATGTAGCATATATTCGTTTTCCAGCTCAAGCAAGTTAGATCCAGCTTGTATCAGTTATACCACATATATTGATCATTTGTGAAACTGATGTCAGTTAGATCCGGCATGTATCAGTTGTCATACTGGTGCAAGTTAGATCCAGCATATATGAGATATACAGCATGTATCAAATGTCACACTGATGCAGGTTAGATCCGGCGTATTTGAGATATACTGCATTGTATCAGTTGTCAAACTGATGCAAGTTAGATCCGGCATTGTATCAGTTGTCAAGCTGATGCAAGTTAGATCCAGCATATATGAGATATATAACAATACAGCATTGTATCAGTTATCAAGCCGATGCAAGTTAGATCCGACATGTATCAGTTGTCCAGCTGATGTTAGTTAGATCTGACATGTATCAGTTGTCCGGCATGTATCAGTTGTCAAGCTGATGCAAGTTAGATCCAGCATATATGAGATACATAACAATACAGCATTGTATCAGTTATCAAGCTGATGCAAGTTAGATCCGGCATGTATCAGCTGTCCAGCATGTATCAGTTGTCCAGCTGATTCCAGTTAGATTCAGTATGTATTAGTTGTCCAGCATGTATCAGTTGTCCAGCTGATCTTCCAGTTAGATCTGACAGGTATCTGTTGTTCTGGTGGCTTCAGGTTAGATCTGGCATGTATCGTTTTCCAGCTCAAGCAATTTAGATCCAGCTTGTATCAGTTATACCACATATATTGATCATTTGTGAAACTGATGTCAGTTAGATCTGGCATGTATCAGTTGTAGGGCTGATACAAGTTAGATCTGGCATGCATCATTTATATGGCATGTATCAGTTGTAGGGCTGATACAAGTTAGATCTGGCATGCATCATTTATATGGCATGTATCAGTTGTAGGGCTGATGCAGGTTAGATCCAACATGTATGAGTTGTCCAGCTGATGGAAGTTAGATCCGGCATGTATCAGTTATACTTCATATATTGATCATTTGTGAAGCTGATACAAGTTAGATCTGGCATATATCAGTTGTCCAGCTGATACAAGTTAGATCCAACATGTATCGGTTGTTCAGCTGATGCAAATTAGATCCGGCATGTATTGCTTGTCTGGCTGATGTAAGTTAAATCCAGCATGTATCAATATCAATTATAGGGTATGTATCAGTTGTCAAGGTGATGCCAGGTAGATTCTGGCATGCATCAGTTGTCCGGCTGATGCAAGTTAGATCCGGCATGTATTGGTTGTCTGGCATGTATCAGTTGTCAAGCTGATGCATGTTAGATCTGACATGTATCAGTTATAACCAGATATTGATCATTTGTAAAGCTGATGCAAGTTAGATCTGGCATGTATCAGTTGTCAAGCTGATACAAGTTAGATCTGGCGTATATGAGATATATGGCATTGTATCAGTTGTCAAGCAGATGCAAGTTAGATCCGACATGTATCAGTTGTCCGGTTTGTGTGTATATTATACATTGTTAGTTGTCATGATTATATGTATTATGTTGGTGAAACTTGGAACATGTTGGAGAATGTTGTAAAGTGCAGTGAGTTTGTGTACACCAGATAATTTATCTGTTATTATTATTATCATCCGGCATGTATCTGTTGTCCAGCTGATGCAAGTTAGATCAGGCATATATATCAGTTATACTGCATATATTGATCATTTTGATTTGTCAAGCTGATGCAAGTTAGATCCAGCATGTATCAGTTGTCCTGCTGATGCAAGTTAGATCTGGCATATATGAGATATATGGCATGTATCAGTTGTCAAGCTGATGCAAGTTAGATCCAGCATGTATGTGTCTGGCATGTATCAGTTGTCCGGCTGATGCAAGTTAGGTCGAGCATGTATCAGTTAAAACTTATACAGCATGGATCAGTATTTAAGCTGATACAAGTTAGATCCAGCATGTGTCAGTTGCCTATCTGATGGAGTTTGATCCAGCATGTATCAGTTGTCTGGCATATATATCAGTTGTCCAGCTGATGTAACACAAGTTAGCTGTCTGGCAGAACTAGTTAGATGTGGTATGTATCAGCTGTCCAGCTGGCACAAGTGAGATTGGGTGTGCATAAAACCAGAGCTGAGTTGTAGAAGGGACAAAGCGCACCATATGCAATGCAGAATACTTCTGCACAGCTGCTGTTTCATATTAGACTTGACCCTTTAAAACTGACCCTCTAAAGGCTGTAGCAGGAGCTCCAAGGACCTTAAAATGCTTGCTAATGGGAGCCCTGGAGCATCTTTGCTCTTGAGAGAAAATATTATGAGGAGCAGTCAGTAAGTAAGTTGGTGTTTTACGCCCAGTCAGGACTTGCAAGAATAGTTTGAAGATTGAAAAAGGAATTGGACAATGTGTCTGTGGCAAGCTCCCTGCATTGACTAATTCAGTGGTATGGGAGAGATTGTGCAGCTCTAACACTGGTCAGTGGGCTTTTTATCCACAAGTACCATGCTGCCCTTATTGACTAGTTTAGTGGTATACATGTGAGAGAAAATGTAACAGTCTGACACAAGCGGGCCTTTTATCCACAGGTACTGTGGCTGTCTGCATTGACTAGTGGTATACATGTGAGAGATTGTGTAACAGTCTGATGCCAGTGGGCTTTTTATCCACAAGTACCATGCTGCCCTTATTGACTAGTTTAGTGGTATACATGTGAGAGAAAATGTAACAGTCTGACACAAGCGGGCCTTTTATCCACAGGTACTGTGGCTGTCTGCATTGACTAGTGGTATACATGTGAGAGATTGTGTAACAGTCTGATGCCAGTGGGCTTTTTATCCACTGGTACTGTGGCTACCTGCATTGACTAGTTTAGTGGTATGGGAGAGATTGTGTAATGTACAGCATAACAGCAGTGGGCTTTCTATCCCCAGGTACTGTTTTGCATTGCAAATTCGCCGTGACCTTGATGCGGGAGAGCTGCACTGCAGTGAGAATACTGCAGCCCTCTTGGCTTCCTACATTGTGCAAGGTATCAGCCACTTTATTTTCCATGTCTCTCTTGTCATTTCCCAGCAACTCTATTTTTGGTGTCTCTCTTGTCACCATGGGTGTAACAGGCTAGTGATGTCTGTGGGAGAGCTTACACTAGGCCCATTCCCATGTCAGTTGAGTCCAGGTGGGGATGTTTTTAGTGCATAGGATTTTGGATGGGTCAGGGTGATAGTGGCCAGGGGAATAAGCCAGCAGGGTTAATTAATTTGTTGTAGATAATTCCTTAAATTGCTTTTACTAGGACAGTAACTTTTAAGAGGGGGTCCTCGGGAAGTGGCAGTTTTATGTGATATGCACAGCTTGATGCCAGTGGGATTTTGTCATGTTTTATAGATGAATGACTTTTTACCAGGATGTTTATTTGCTGTTGTTGTAATTAAATGTTTTATGATTGGGGTGAATGTGTGATGAGTGTACTTGGCTCCATAAAACATTCCTCATGCAATCAGTGTATTGACACTTGGCAATAAAATTGTATTGTATGAAGTCTGACTGGACCATTTCATACCTGTAGCAGGGATTTTTTATTTATTTTTTAATGTCGTGTAATTTTATCAAACTATTCAAAGTGTATTATATAAATGTCATGCAGTACTTTGGAAACCTTTGCTCATATTTCATATCCTTTTTCTGCTTTTCTTTTTCTGATTAAGGGGGGGGGGGGTAAAAAGAAGTTATTCTGTGTTTTGTAGAACTTTCTGTTAGTTTATGACCAGAAAGCCAGACTTATTTAAATAAACAAGTGCACTGCTAGAAGTTCCTTGTGTTCTCAGTTCTGTGTAGTGTTGCAAAGTTCATTCATCTTTGTGCAGCGGAAATTGGTGATTTCCTTGTGGACGAGTATGTGGACATCTCCTATCTGTCTTCCTTTGACTTCTTGCCAAAGGGGCAACAGA
>OY757554.1:495313-547276 GCA_963584105.1 Alviniconcha strummeri
ACAGAGGTGTGTGAGTGATGGTGGTAGTACAGAGGTGTGTGAGTGATGGTGGTAGTACAGAGGTGTGTGAGTGATGGTGGTAGTACAGAGGTGTGTGAGTGATGGTGGTAGTACAGAGGTGTGTGAGTGATGGTGGTAGTACAGAGGTGTGTGAGTGATGGTGGTAGTACAGAGGTGTGTGAGTGATGGTGGTAGTACAGAGGTGTGTGAGTGATGGTGGTAGTACAGAGGTGTGTGAGTGATGGTGGTAGTACAGAGGTGTGTGAGTGATGGTGGTAGTACAGAGGTGTGTGAGTGATGGTGGTAGTACAGAGGTGTGTGAGTGATGGTGGTAGTACAGAGGTGTGTGAGTGATGGTGGTAGTACAGAGGTGTGTGAGTGATGGTGGTAGTACAGAGGTGTGTGAGTGATGGTGGTAGTACAGAGGTGTGTGAGTGATGGTGGTAGTACAGAGGTGTGTGAGTGATGGTGGTAGTACAGAGGTGTGTGAGTGATGGTGGTAGTACAGAGGTGTGTGAGTGATGGTGGTAGTACAGAGGTGTGTGAGTGATGGTGGTAGTACAGAGGTGTGTGAGTGATGGTGGTAGTACAGAGGTGTGTGAGTGATGGTGGTAGTACAGAGGTGTGTGAGTGATGGTGGTAGTACAGAGGTGTGTGAGTGATGGTGGTAGTACAGAGGTGTGTGAGTGATGGTGGTAGTACAGAGGTGTGTGAGTGATGGTGGTAGTACAGAGGTGTGTGAGTGATGGTGGTAGTACAGAGGTGTGTGAGTGATGGTGGTAGTACAGAGGTGTGTGAGTGATGGTGGTAGTACAGAGGTGTGTGAGTGATGGTGGTAGTACAGAGGTGTGTGAGTGATGGTGGTAGTACAGAGGTGTGTGAGTGATGGTGGTAGTACAGAGGTGTGTGAGTGATGGTGGTAGTACAGAGGTGTGTGAGTGATGGTGGTAGTACAGAGGTGTGTGAGTGATGGTGGTAGTACAGAGGTGTGTGAGTGATGGTGGTAGTACAGAGGTGTGTGAGTGATGGTGGTAGTACAGAGGTGTGTGAGTGATGGTGGTAGTACAGAGGTGTGTGAGTGATGGTGGTAGTACAGAGGTGTGTGAGTGATGGTGGTAGTACAGAGGTGTGTGAGTGATGGTGGTAGTACAGAGGTGTGTGAGTGATGGTGGTAGTACAGAGGTGTGTGAGTGATGGTGGTAGTACAGAGGTGTGTGAGTGATGGTGGTAGTACAGAGGTGTGTGAGTGATGGTGGTAGTACAGAGGTGTGTGAGTGATGGTGGTAGTACAGAGGTGTGTGAGTGATGGTGGTAGTACAGAGGTGTGTGAGTGATGGTGGTAGTACAGAGGTGTGTGAGTGATGGTGGTAGTACAGAGGTGTGTGAGTGATGGTGGTAGTACAGAGGTGTGTGAGTGATGGTGGTAGTACAGAGGTGTGTGAGTGATGGTGGTAGTACAGAGGTGTGTGAGTGATGGTGGTAGTACAGAGGTGTGTGAGTGATGGTGGTAGTACAGAGGTGTGTGAGTGATGGTGGTAGTACAGAGGTGTGTGAGTGATGGTGGTAGTACAGAGGTGTGTGAGTGATGGTGGTAGTACAGAGGTGTGTGAGTGATGGTGGTAGTACAGAGGTGTGTGAGTGATGGTGGTAGTACAGAGGTGTGTGAGTGATGGTGGTAGTACAGAGGTGTGTGAGTGATGGTGGTAGTACAGAGGTGTGTGAGTGATGGTGGTAGTACAGAGGTGTGTGAGTGATGGTGGTAGTACAGAGGTGTGTGAGTGATGGTGGTAGTACAGAGGTGTGTGAGTGATGGTGGTAGTACAGAGGTGTGTGAGTGATGGTGGTAGTACAGAGGTGTGTGAGTGATGGTGGTAGTACAGAGGTGTGTGAGTGATGGTGGTAGTACAGAGGTGTGTGAGTGATGGTGGTAGTACAGAGGTGTGTGAGTGATGGTGGTAGTACAGAGGTGTGTGAGTGATGGTGGTAGTACAGAGGTGTGTGAGTGATGGTGGTAGTACAGAGGTGTGTGAGTGATGGTGGTAGTACAGAGGTGTGTGAGTGATGGTGGTAGTACAGAGGTGTGTGAGTGATGGTGGTAGTACAGAGGTGTGTGAGTGATGGTGGTAGTACAGAGGTGTGTGAGTGATGGTGGTAGTACAGAGGTGTGTGAGTGATGGTGGTAGTACAGAGGTGTGTGAGTGATGGTGGTAGTACAGAGGTGTGTGAGTGATGGTGGTAGTACAGAGGTGTGTGAGTGATGGTGGTAGTACAGAGGTGTGTGAGTGATGGTGGTAGTACAGAGGTGTGTGAGTGATGGTGGTAGTACAGAGGTGTGTGAGTGATGGTGGTAGTACAGAGGTGTGTGAGTGATGGTGGTAGTACAGAGGTGTGTGAGTGATGGTGGTAGTACAGAGGTGTGTGAGTGATGGTGGTAGTACAGAGGTGTGTGAGTGATGGTGGTAGTACAGAGGTGTGTGAGTGATGGTGGTAGTACAGAGGTGTGTGAGTGATGGTGGTAGTACAGAGGTGTGTGAGTGATGGTGGTAGTACAGAGGTGTGTGAGTGATGGTGGTAGTACAGAGGTGTGTGAGTGATGGTGGTAGTACAGAGGTGTGTGAGTGATGGTGGTAGTACAGAGGTGTGTGAGTGATGGTGGTAGTACAGAGGTGTGTGAGTGATGGTGGTAGTACAGAGGTGTGTGAGTGATGGTGGTAGTACAGAGGTGTGTGAGTGATGGTGGTAGTACAGAGGTGTGTGAGTGATGGTGGTAGTACAGAGGTGTGTGAGTGATGGTGGTAGTACAGAGGTGTGTGAGTGATGGTGGTAGTACAGAGGTGTGTGAGCAGTTGTGTGTTTGTGAATATGATGAAATGTGTGCATCTATAGCTACTAGGCCTGTGTAAGTGCTCTGTGCTCTTACAAGATGAACATGGGCTGCCGTAAATAAGCTTTTAGTTTTTGAGTTACCGTGCTACCTGTGATTCACTATGTTATCTGAGTGCTAATGTGTTGCCTTTGAGTCAGTGTATTACCTGTGTCTTAATCTGGTACCTTTGAGTCAGCATGTGTTATGTGAGTCAGTGTATTTATTACCTGTGTGTTAATGTGTTGCCTTTGAGTCAGTGTATTACCTGTGCATTAATGTGCTGTTCTGAGTCGGTGTGTTACCTGTGTGTTAATGTGTTACTTTGTAGACAGTGTGTTAGTGTGTTACTTTGGAGTCAGTGTGTTACCTGTGTGTTACCGTGTTACTTTGGAGTCAGTGTGTTACCTGTGTGTTACTGTGTTACTTTGGAGTCAGTGTGTTACCCATCTGTTACTTTGGAGTCATTGTGTTACCTGTGTGTTACTGTGTTAGTTTAGAGTCAGTGTGTTACCCGTGTGTTACTTTGGAGTCAATGTGTTACCTGTTACTGGTGTGCAGGACCATGAAGGAGTGCCCCTCAACCTGGCCGTGGCCCACTTGGGGGTCCTGGTGTTTCAAGGCATGACCAAGATAAACACCTTTTCCTGGGCCAAGGTCCGCAAACTCAGCTTCAAGCGCAAAAAGTTCCTCATCAAACTGCACCCAGAGAGCTATGTGAGAAAATGTGCCTTTTCTCTTTCTCTTGCTATGGGATAGGTTTTTCTTCTTTTTTCTTTTCTTTTTTCTTTCTTCCAGGGTTGTGGTATTGTATTTATTTGAGTGTAATTATGGGTTTCGAAAGAAATACCTGTGAACAATGTTGTTCTCAAGGAAAAATGTAAAGACTTTGCTAGAAATGAGTGTTTTTTTTTTTTTTTTTTAGCTTCATCTGCACAAATTTTTCACCTGAAGGTTTTTGTGTGTGTGTGTTACCTTGAGGATTAGACCTGCATTTACAGTGACAAAACATATATTTTTTTTATATCACGTTGGCAAATAGCCCTGCCAATTGGTATTCACAAACATGCTTCCAGTACAGTTTTGAGGCTCACATCCCAAACAATAGCATTTCACATGCTTGTGTGTATTGTTTGTGCAAAACCAATTCTTTATTCCTCCTCAGGCCTTGCGGAAAAACGAAGCACGGGAAAACACAGCGGCACTTTCTCTGGTAGACTTACGCTTTTCTTCTCATTTCACAGTTTCTAACTCGTCATTGGCATGACTGCTTCAGGAAATGTACCCTTTACCTGAATTTGAGAAATTGATGTTGTCCGACTCACTGCATCCTTGGCATGAGCTGTCTTGTGGAAGTTGTGAAGGTGTCAGATTGCTGGCAGGTGATTTGGAAGAAGCGTGTTCGGTTGAAGACAACACTTCTTTGTTGGTGTGCACTTTTCATGCAGTCTCTTCCGTTTCTCTGTGTGTGTGTGTGTGTATCCCTCGGTGTATGTAACTGTCAGCATCAGTGGCATTATGTAACTGTCAGCATCAGCGGCAGTACGTAACTGTCAGCAGCAATATGTAACTGTCAGCATCAGCGGCAGTACATAACTGTCAGCATCGGCAGCAATACGTAACTGTCAGCCTCAGCAGCAATACGTAACTGTCAGCATCAGTGGCAGTACATGACTGTCAGCATCGGCAGCAATACGTAACTGTCAGCATCAGTGGCAGTACATGACTGTCAGCATCAGCGGCAGTGCATAACTGTCAGCATCTGCAGCAGTACATGACTGTCAGCATCAGCAGCAATACGTAACTGTCAGCATCTGCAGCAGTACATGACTGTCAGCATCAGCGGCAGTACATAACTGTCAGCATCTGCAGCAGTACATGACTGTCAGCATCAGCAGCAATACATAACTGTCAGCATCTGCAGCAGTACATAACTGTCAGCATCTGCAGCAGTACATGACTGTCAGCATCAGCAGCAATACGTAACTGTCAGCATCTGCAGCAGTACATGACTGTCAGCATCAGCAGCAATACATAACTGTCAGCATCTGCAGCAGCACATATTGTTCTGTTATGCCCACTCGGAACAGTGTCCATTAATTGTTCTTTCACTTTGCTGATTTGATGTTTCTCTGATTATGTCTCTTCACATTTGGTTCAGACATATCTTTTCTTCTCTGCTACTGTAGGCTCTAAAAACTTTTCTTGTTCTAACTCTTCATGCTTGCGTGCTGTGCTGTCTCTTGAGGAAGAGAAATTCAGACACCATTGGCTTGGCTTTCTGATGTGTGAAATACATCCAATTCTGATTTGATATTTCCAGCTTATGACTTTGATTTGTACATGTACTAAATAACTGCATGGCGAGTTTAAACCTTGCGCTAACAGTAGAAATCTGTTTGGTAGTATACAGTATGGTACAGTCCACGTATGAAATCGCTTCTGTGAAGTGGGTATAGGATATTGTTTGAAACCAAAGACACCAGCAAGCCTGTTACGCCTGAAACAAAGTAAGACTGACAGTGAGTGATTTGATGGTGATGTGAAGTTTATTTTCAACTGATGGTGTGCCTATCTTTGCAGATGTTCATAGTGCTGTTCTGAAACTTAAAATATGTAGTCAGTCCAGAAGAACAAGTTGTCATTCCTGCTAAGAACAAGACCTTCCAAAAGGACAAATGATCATCCCAAAAGGACAATAAGTCACCCAGCAAAGACAAGTAGTCATCCCCAAAGGACAAGTTGTTATCCTAAAAGGGCAAGTAGTCACTCCAAGGGGTCAAGTATGCAGTTACCCCAAAACAAAAGACATCCCAGGATAAATTGTCGACTGGAAAGGACAAGTAGGCACTCCAAGAGGACAAGTAGTCACTGTAAAAAAACAAGTTGTCATTCAAAAAAGGATAAATAGTCATCTTAAAAGGACAAGTCATCTCAGAGGACAAGGAGTCACTCTAGAAAGACGAGCTGTGATCCTGAAAGGATGAGCTGTCACCCTAACGGGGCAGGTATTCACCCTAACGGGGCAGGTATTCACCCTAACGGGGCAGGTATTCACCCTAACAGGGCAGATGTTCACCCTAAAATGAGAGATGTCCCCCAAAAGGACAAGTTGTCATCCCAAAAGACAAGTAGGTACCCAAGAGGACACCCTATAATGATAAGTTGTCATCCTAAAAAGGATGAATAATCATCTTAAAAGGACAACTGATCCCCAAAGGACAAGTTCTCACCCCAAAAGGAAGGTGTTTTTACAAAGGACAAGTGGATATCCTGTAAGGACATGTTTTCAGCCAAAAGAACAAGTGATCATCCAAAAGGACAAGTTGCCATCCTAAGAAGACAGTTACAATCCCAAAAGGACAAGTTGCCATCCTACAGCATCCTACAAGAACAAGTTACAATCCCAAAGGACAAGTTGTTGTCCTGCAAGAACAAGTTACAATCCTAAAAGGAGAAGCTGTTGTCCTATAATTTAGTATAAGAACAAGTAACGGTCCCAAAAGGAGAAGTAATCCCCAAAGAGTAGTTTTCACTCTTTCAAGATGAGAGACTCTGGGTTCTCTTGACCCCCAGAGGCAGCATTATAAGCAGTTTTTGAAAAAAAAAAGTTAGAAAAAATACACACATCTACTTCTGTGTATAAAGTTCCGGCACACTTGAAGACTTTCATTGTGTAAAAAAAAAGGGGTGGGGGGCAGCCCTGTGACGCCTGGAAATTTTTGGAATGATTTTGCCTCTGTGGGAATCTAGATACAGAACAGGTAAAGGGTAGGAAGGTGCCGTCAAACGCAGATGCTGCCATGCTAACAGTTTGCCCCACAGAGAGAAAAGGAAAGGAAACTGCTAGTCTTAAGCAGCAGACTGCTCTTTCAGTCACATTGATATCCTTCATTACAGCCAACCACTGCATGAAAAATCAACAGAAATCATTACCAACTGCATACGTTATAGGGGTGGCAGGTCGGCTGGGGAACAGTTGCATTGTCCCTTTATATGTCACTGTTGCTGGGGAACAGTTGCGTTGTCCCCTTATATGTCAGTATTGCTGGGGAAAGCATAACTGTACTGAGCTGTTTGCTTTCATTGCAGAGTTCTTTCTTACACTGATTGGTCTCCCTTGTTAGAGTAATTGCTCTGCCCAGTTAAGCTGTATTGCATTAATATTAACAAAAAGAGACCCATTATTTCAACTGCTGTGACACATGTAGGGCAAACATTATTCACAGTTATCTCTGACGTTAGTGACATTATCCAGACTAGACCAGCTGGACAGGTATTGTTGTGTTCAGGATCAGTACAGTGAGTTAAGGCAGCGTGACGTTTGTTTGCCCCCTGCTGCTTTTCTCACTAGTGATTGAAGTCATGTGACTTTTTCTTGACTGCTGAGCCATGGAGTGTCATCTCAGGACCAATTCTTTTCTGAGTAGATATAACAATTGGTTGTAGCAGGGGTAATATTAACAACACTAGCACAAATAGCAGAGAGTTTTTGTTTGACTTTTTACTGAACTGACATTTTCTGTCATGTGTATCTGCTTCATCTGACCATCTCCCTGCTTCATCTGATCATCTCCCTCTGTTTGCTGTTCTCTCTGTGTGTCTGTGACTGTCTCTCTCTCTGTGTCTCTGCCTGTGTGTGTCTCTCTCTCTGCTTCTGTGTGTGTCTCTGTCTGTGTGTGTCTCTGTCTGTGTGTCTCTGTGTCTGTGTCTCTGCCTGTGTGTGTGTCTCTGTCTCTGCTTCTGTGTATGTCTCTCTCTGTCTGTGTGTGTCTCTTTCTGTCTGTCTCTGTGTGTCTATCTGTGTCTCTGCCACTGTGTGTGCCTCTCTCTGTCTCTCTGTCCCTGTATATGTCTCTCTCTGTCTGTGTGTGTGTCTCTCTCTGTCTCTCAAGAAGAGAGTCCAGCTAGCCCAAGGAGGCAGTATGCAGTGTTGCTCTTTTTTCTACTGATTACGTAGACTGTTGTGATCCATACTTGACAGTTACTGCTCAGTCAGCCACAAAGGTCATATTGGGTCTGAACACAGTTCATCATCACAAGAAGAGATCTAGCTGCCTCTCATGTCTGAAGAGCATGGGAAGGGGGGGGGGGGGGGGGGGGCTTGTTTTTTTTTGTCATGAATCTGGAAAGGATAAATAAGGGGAACCAAACTGTGTCTTAAGAGCAGTTGGGGGGTGGGGGGGGGGGGGGGGGGGTGTAATGAATCTGGAAGGGATAAATCTAAAGTGGAACCAAACTTTGTGTCTGAAGAGCATTGTGGTGGAAAAAGGAAAGTATAGTGAGTGTGGAAGGGATAAATCATAAGTTTAAAGGGGAATC
Organism: Alviniconcha strummeri; assembly: GCA_963584105.1. Lineage (NCBI taxonomy): Eukaryota > Metazoa > Mollusca > Gastropoda > Provannidae > Alviniconcha > Alviniconcha strummeri. Next base: position 503,499 of record OY757554.1, read on the forward strand.
TTACTTAAGAAGCATCATGGACCCTACCAGTGGAAGTGGAATAAAAGGTAGACAGACCAGTTTTTGCTTGGTTTCTCATCCTGTTTGTTATAACAAAGACAGGATCAATCCTGTTAAGGATCAATGTTTAAAAGGTGAGAAAATGCAACTGTGAGTGCTGTCATTTTGTGCCCAGCAGTCTGTGTCAGTGACCTGAAGGTTGGCATGTGTGGCAAAAATAGTAACTACCTCCCAGTCTACACTTCATTGGTAAAGACTAGAGTGGACCAACATGGCTGGGCCCTGAGGGGCTCAACTTCAAAGTGAAAAAGTACTGTGGTATGAATAGTGATAGTGAAAAAGTACTGTGGTATGAAAAGTGATAGTGAAAAAGTACTGTGGTATGAATAGTGATAGAGAAAAGTACTTTGGTATGAATAGTGATAGTGAAAAAGTACTGTGGGATGAATAGTGATAGTGAAAAAGTACTGTGGTATAAATTAAAATAGCGATAGCAAAAAAGTACTGTGGTTGAATAGTGATACTGAAAAGGTACTGTGATATGAATAGTGATGGTGAAAAAATACTCTGGTATGAAAAAGTACTTTGGTATGAATACTGATAGCAAAAAAAAGTACTTTAGTTTTGGTATGAATATTGATAGCAATTTTTTTAAACGCTGGTATGAATAGTGATAGTGAAAAAGTAGTTTGGTATGAATATTGATATTGAAAAAGTACTTTGGTATGAATATTGATAGAACATTAAAAGATTGCCTGCAGATGGATTTTATTTTATTTTTTACATTTTCAGGCCAGCTTGCATCTTTGGTTTGTTTCCCCTTTAATTAATATGCAGGGTATGTGGTTGTTTCCCCTTTAATTAATATGCAGAGTGCATGGTTGGTTCCCCTTTCATATGCAGTATTTTTGAAGGTTGAGCAGCAGGCTTGCAGTTTGAAGAACATGGCAGTGCACATGACTGGTGACATTGCAGAACTGGTGACATTTGTTTATGTGAAGAGGGCGTAACAAGCTTGTGACTGGAACTGATGGAAGATCGTTGTAGAACACTAACAAGTTAACAACACAAACCCAGTTACAAAAAAGATGTTTTTGTCTCATCAAATATTCTGTGGTTCCACCAAAGTACAAGCATAACAGAAAAAAGAAAGTGGGCTTATATTAACATTTTTCCCCAGACCAATCCACCATGAGAAATGTGTTTTCGCCTTCCTCCGTGAATGGCTCAAACAGTAAAAGTCTACCACTGTACCATTAAACTGGTATTAATGTTATGAGCAGAATGGTGAAGCTGCCAAAAGAGAAGCTATAGCAAGTGTGTCGGTATGCTGTCAGTGTCAGTGTTCCTGCTGTGAATTGTTGACTACCAGTAGGTGGACAAGCTCATACCAGTATGTGTAAAAGTCGGTGTCAGTGTTCCTGCTGTGAATTGTTGACTACCAGTAGGTGGACAAGCTCATACCAGTATGTGTAAAAGTCAGTGTCAGTGTTCCTGCTGTGAATTGTTGACTACCAGTAGGTGGACAAGCTCATACCAGTATGTGTAAAAGTAATAATTGTCATCAGATAATCTGGAGAAGAATAATTGATTTTTTAAATTTTATTTTTTAAATAATTTAAAATAAAAAAATTAAAAGAAAGAAAATGGAATTTGTTGTTATTGATAAAATGATAGAAGGAAAACAATTTTTAATTTAAAAAAGCCTTGAAACAATGACTGAACCTTGTTCAGATTGGTACATTGTAAAAGTGTTCAGATCATATGTTTAATGGAGCAGTAACTTGGTCCATGAAAGGGCCTGTAACTACTAGCGTAAGTTTGAAATGAAAATCCTGTATGACCTCTGTATTCCACAGTAGGTTAGTCTCTAGCCATGGTGAATATGGTAACCCTGCTGATGAGAGTGGTGATGGTTTGGGTTTATGGGTGAGGACATTGACCCTGCAGTTGGGCGCACAGGGCAGAGGTGGGGGGCTGCTGCCCATCCAGTACACACTGAGTGTGGTGGTGGCAAAAACTGTACCTCAAATATACTGTCATACAGGCAGAGGTGCCAGCTGACTTCCTCCAAATGGCCACACTGTGTTCCTGCCAAATGGATTTATTTTCCATTGATTCTTAAGACACAGGCAGAGGTGCCAGCCATCCCTGAAGGACCATAGTGTGTTCCTGCCAGATTGATATCATTTTCGCATGGTTATTAATTTATCAGGGACTTGAGTCGTGTGTGTTGAAAATTGGATTTTGATGTTCTGTCAGCCACACAGTAAGGTCAAGAAGAGATCAGTGCACAGGAGATGACAGTCTGACAGCAAGCTAGTTCACATGACCCTGTTTGCCAGTCTAAAACTAATCATGCAGTTCTTTTGTTTGTTGAGGCGATCACCGTTACTGCGGACAGTTAACTCAGAAGGAGTCTTTTGTTCACCAAACTGTGAAGAATAGTGAATAATGGGATGAGAATGGGGCCAGATGAGAAAGCAAGTAGTTGAGGAAGGAGGTGGGTGGAAAAATGGCTGCTGCGTGTCTCATCAGCTTCTTCTGCTTTGGCAGAGAAGCGGAACACTCAAATTTTGAAAAGTACTGCCAAAAGCTAAAAAGGTCACTGGCAATAGTGCTGCATAGTTGTGCTTTTTGGGGGAGATACGGGGGGGGGGACCTCTGTATCTGTTCCTAGGATTCTAATCCTTGAAGACAAGAAGGCACAAAACTTGCAGCATTACAAACTGTGAAGCCTGGGGCCTCTGTGCCCTTAACGACAGCGCAGACTCTGGCTACAACTTGTGGGGCTTGTTTCTGCCCAGGGTTACTACAAGGACACGGTGGAGTTTTTCTTTGACTCACGGGACAGGTGCAAGTACTTCTGGAAGAAGTGCATCGAGCACCACACCTTCTTCCGGTGCCAGACGGTGAAGCGGGTGCCCCGTAACAAGGCCAGGGTGGTGAGCCGAGGGTCGTCTTTCAGGTCAGTGGCTGTCGCGCTTCCTTAGGCATGGCAGTTGTGGGCTGATTAGTGGAATTCCACTGAAACACTGCCTGTGTTTTGCTAAAAATGCACACTCACACACACACACGCACACATGCATGCATGCAAACACACACACACACACACACACACACACACACACACACACACACACACACACACACACACACACAAACAATTGCTTTTGCTGAAATCAAACCAAGAAGAAAAAGAGTTTGCACTGAAAACACGTAAGCATGTACATTATGTACGTTAAAAACTTACGAGCTGGCCAATATTCCTCTAATTGATGCTACTGCAGTAGAAATACCCCCTGAGCCCCAGCCCACCCTTCCAGCTTTTGACTCAGAGAATATCCCTGTCTGTGTGCTACATGGGCCCTCTCTCCTTGTTTTGAGTTTTGAGAAACAGTTTCTTGGCACCCCTCCCCTCCCTCACATCTCCCCCCCCCCCCCCCCACATCCATTTTGTGTTTCTTTATAAATTTGTAATGACAATGATGGTGGTAGTAATAATGATATTTCATGTGTAGTTTTACTTATTAGCATGGTAAGGATCGTAATTTAGAGTGCACAGTATTTTACTTATCAGTCATGGTAATGATCGTAACTTAGAGTGCACAGTATTTTACTTATCAGTATGGTAATGATCGTAACTTAGAGTGCACAGTATTTTACTTATCAGTATGGTAATGACAATAGTTTAGAGTGCACAGTATTTTACTTATTATGGTAATGACAGTAGTTTAGAGTGCACAGTATTTTACTTACGAGTCATCAGAGGTAAAAGAAGCTTTTCCCTCTTCATGTCCACCATGCACTACGTAAAGCGTGTAGCCAGCTGTTGCTACACAGCAGGTGTAGCATTCAATGCAGAGAGGGAAGACAAATGGATAGACAGACAGACAGATATGGGATGGAGGGTATGCTGTTAGTGTTACAGTATTAGGGAGCCGTAACTCATTCAGTGTGTGCGACAGGTGGTCAGTAGTGACGCTACTGGTGACTGTGCTGTCTCTGCATGCAGTTGTCTCCACTCTGGGGTCCCAGCTTAATGCATTACATAGTCACATTTATACAGCATGTGGTTAACCCTGTATGTGTGGGCAGTGGGCCAAGTGCTTTGCTGAGGGCATGTAATGAGGGCATCATGTGGTTCATGATTTAGAATTATTGAGATATGTTCTGCGTTGTGCGATCGATTGACAGCTTTAATTTCCCACTGGGATTAATAAAGTGTATTGTTAATGATGTCTTAAGGGCAGTGAATGGGTTAACACAGCTTCCTGAGCTTCCTGAGTGTGGTGTTACAGGTACAGTGGCAGAACCCAGAAAGAACTGCAAGAGTATGTGAGGGACAGCATTGTCAAGCGACCACATTTTGAAAGGTAATTTTTTAACTGTTTCTCTGTCTTACAGGGCAGACTAAAATGTTTGTCTTGATCTTGGACTCACATGTGGCTTCCTCGCTCAGCAGTTTTCCCCTTCTTCTGAACTTTGACTCAACTGTGGCCTCACCACCCAACAGTGCTCCCCTTCTTCTGAACTTTGACCCAATTGTGGCCTCACCACCCAACAGTGCTCCTCTTCTTCTGAACCTTGACCCAACTGTGGCCTCACCACCCAACAATGCTCCCCTTCTTCTGAACTTTGACCCAATTGTGGCCTCACCACACAACAGTGCTCCTCTTCTTCTGAACCTTGACCCAGTTGTGGCTTCACTGTGAACACTGACCCAATTGTGGCTTCACCACTCAGCAATACTCATCTTCTGAACTTTGACCAAATTGTGGTTTCACCACTCAGCAGTGCCCCTCCTCTTCTGAACTTGGACCTTCTGAACTGTGACCCAATTGTGGCTTCACCACCCAGCAGTGCTCATCTTCTGAGCTTTGACCCACTTATAATTTCACCACTCAACAGTTTTTGTCCTTCTTCAGAGCTTTGACACAATTGTTGCTTCACCACTCGTCAAATTTCTTGTTATGCTTTGGCCATTTTCTAAATTTGTAGTGAACTGCTGACAAAAATGGGATGTGGTGAGAGACAGTGCCATGTTTTCGCAGAGAATTAAGCTGGCAGGATGCGCATCTGAGGGATGTTTGAAAGCATTGACTTGTAAGAGAGGTAACAAGACAACAGCTGTAGAAATTGTGGATGCAGCTGGATACTTATTTAGAATTGAACGTAATTGAATTGGCTTGTGATTATGAATTCCATTCATTGTGCTGTGTAGCATGTTCTGAATCATTGGATACAAATGACTTGGTCCTTGTTGTTTTTATTTTCTGCGCAATGCACCACATGGAAAGCAGACAGTAAGTGCAGTACAGTGTTATGAGTACTTTTTGTTTTCCTCCCTCCCTCCCCGCCTCTCTCTCTCTCTCTTTTAGTTTTACTTCATTTCTGTTTGTTCTCACACAAAACTCTTTCTTGTACACTGTGTGTTTGTTTTTTGAATTAGCATAGTGCCTGTCCTGGGTGTTCGATAATGATGATAATAATGGGTATTTAGAGCGCCGAACCAGTACTGGCCCTAAGCGCTTATAAAATCTCTATATGTACATGTATATTGACAACAAAGATTCAGTGAACACACACATGCATAGACATACGCATGCATGCACACATGCGCGCACACACACACACACACACACACACACACACACACACACACACACACACACACACACATGCATGCACACATTCACACATGCACACACACACACACACACACATGCACACACACACACACACACACACACATGCACACACACACACACACACACACACACACACACACACACACACACACACACACACACACACACACACACACACACACACACGCCTTGTATCTCAGAGCAGTGGTAGTGAAGAAAAGGGTTTTGAAAAGAGGTTTTCCAGGAAGATATGGAAGAACTGACAGAGGCAGCATGATGGGCAGTTAGATGGAGGCTGGTAAGAGAAAGAGCATTAACCACTGGACTGAGTGTTTAGGATTAAAGGGAACCTCAAACAAGGAAGCATCATGAACCCTGTCAGTCACCCTGTTACCGGGAGAGAGAAAGCTCCGCCCACTGTCGTTAAGAGAAACAACCTGAAACCAAAATGACTGCTGTCGGAAGATCTGACAAAAGCGTGGCTGTGTCCAGCACTCGCTTGTTTGAAAGATTTACCAGAACGCTTTTCTCTCATGCCCTTGTGTACGGTCAACCTGGCCCCCACCTCCCATGGGCAAGAGTTCACCGAAGGGAAATGATCCTGAACTATAGGGGGAAAATGGCAGTTCATCGAAGGGAAAGGATCCTGAACTATTGGGGGAAATGGCAGTTCACTGAAGGGAAATGATCCTGAACTATAGGGGGAAAATGGCAGTTCACTGAAGGGAGATGATCCTGAACTATAGGGGGAAAATGGCAGTTCACTGAAGGGAAATGATCCTGAACTATATGGGGGAAATGGCAGTTCACTGAAGGGAAATGATCCTGAACTATATGGGGGAAATGGCAGTCAAAAGAGTGACGTTTCTCGTCTGCCTGTGCTGATTGGCTCATCACATTAGAGTTCAGCGACACATTAATAGGAATGGAATAAAAACTCTTTTTTTTAAACAATGAAAAAAGCTCACAGCAGTTTTCCAGTTGATTTGTAGTCTAGTTCAGCATTGGACAGTTGTGAAAACACGGCTGCGAGCGCTGGGCAGTTTGTGTCTGAGATGCTGTTAGCAAGGCCAGTACGTAGGGCAGAAGTGTACATTTCATCACGAGCCAACCCTTTTTTGCTCTCCATTGGTAAAGAGCTAACTAACATGGCTGCACCCTGAGTGATTTATATTTGAAACAAAATGTATTCTGGTGTATAAATGCTGATTGAACATTGTACATGTATACATACAAAGCCTACAAGTGGAAATGTTTGCATGTTTTAATTAGTTAAAAAAAAGAAGTTTGAAACAAATTCAGTTTTTATGCATATAAGCATACCACAAACCGAGGACAGACACAAATACAAAGTTAATGTGAATATTCTGAACCAGTTATGGAGAAGAAAGAACAGAGAGGGAGAAGAAAGAAGAGAGAGGGGGACTGCAAAAACACAGTGCATGCCACTGGCTCTGCAACACATCAGCGGTAGCTGCAGCCTGTAGAAGGGGAAGAAAGAATGGAGAGAAAAAAAGGGACAGCATCATAGGTTTGCATTTTCTACATTTCACTTTTTCAGGCCAACTTCTATCTTTGCTTAGCATCCCCTTTAAATAAGGCAAGAACAGTAAAGTATGTAACATGCTCAATTCTTCAAAGGGGTAAAGCCCGTTCTTAATTGGGCGAATGTTTCTTCGCGAACCTAGTTGGAAGTATTCGGCGAAACTAGTTGGTTCTTAATTGGGCCAACTTTTCTTTGCGAACCTAGTTGGAAGTATTCGTCCAAGCTATATTCGGGGTCCAAAAACCTTCGCTCAACATGTTCTGGGAACATTCGCCCTATTGGACGATCATTGCCTCTGATTGGCTGAGAGCAGAGCTCTCCTGTAAATGGAGAAAAAACAAAAATAAAAATAGATGACGGTGTCGCTAGGTTTTTCACTCGCTTCGAAGGGAATTTGTTTATTTGTTGACTTGTGGAAGTTCGGGCCGAAGCTTGCATCTCATTACAAGCCAGTTGAGAATGAAGTAAAGTCTGGACTGTCCGAACCATATTCGGCGAACTAAATGTTCAATTAAGAAACGAATCATAGTTCGTCGAAGTGTCCGAAGTATGTTCGGGCGAACAAACATTCGTCCAGTTAAGAACGGGCTTAAGACTTTTGAAAGGCTGTTTTCATTCTTGTCTTGTTGTACATCTTGTTTTGTTTCCCATTGTTTTAGGTTGTGCTGTATTTGTCACTTTGGGTTGGTAAATTAATGAAGTTAGGTGCTTTTTGCTTCCGTCAAACAAAGGGATAGTTGCATGCCACGCTTCAGTAAACACAATAACAAGACACTGCACCTGCCACCAGTCTCTCTCTGCACATGTTGCCGCAGCCAGCAGATGGAATCAAAAACCTCTCATCTGTGTGAGTTGTGCAAAGAGCAGCAAAGTTAGTTACTGCCCCTCACAGTTCAGACTCCCACACACACACACTCTCTCTCTCTCTCTCTCTCACACACACACACACACCACACACACACCACACCACACACACAGTAACACTAACAGGAATGCACACACACACACACACACACACACACACACACACATACACACACACACACACACACACACACACACACACACACACACACACACACACACACACACACACAGTAACAGAAATGCATACACACACACACATCACACCACACGCACACACAGTAACACTAACAGAAATGCATACACACACACATGCACACACACACACACAACTGCATGGTGTATGCTTGCAAGGCTGCAACTCTTGCGTTCTTTCAGGTCTACAAGTGGCCGTATCTCCAGCCGCAGTACGAGCGTCACGCCGAAAATCTCCACCAAGCCGTCCATGCACAACTCCTCAGACCTTCACAACTCCACAGCCTCCAGCGGCTCACACATCCTGGAGAGTTCTGCTGGCCTGCCCCCCTTACCCCCCACCCGCCTAGAGACTGCCGAGGTCCACTCTGACTCCTCCATGTCCGGCAGCCGCTCCCTCGGCTCTCCCCGGCTGGAGCATGGGCTGTCAGCTGACTCTGAGGGTGGGGACTTCATGAACCAGCCAGTGGATGTGGCCGCTGTTGATGCTCGCCTGCCTCACTCAGACTCGCAAGGTGCCGACTCGGATTTTGATAAGTTTGATGATGTCCCTCTGTCTGTCTCTGAACATGTAACCCAGCCTGACGTGCCGTACTCTAACCTCGTGCAGTCTCATCTTCATCAGGACGATGAAAATGTGACTGACGCCGATGTTGATGATGAGTTTGATAATGATGACAAGGTTGCATCTAACCTCATGTTGTCAGCCAATCAAAATGCAGTTGACATTTGTGATAAAGAGACAAGTGCCCAAACTACCACTGCTTCCGATGTTGTTGACAGCCATGTTGTAGAGTATGTTAACAGCCAATCACTTGCAGCAGTTCAAGCAGGGGCGGTGACTGTGACATCAGACAGCAGAGCTGCCGACAGTGTCGCTGGGGATACGCAGGTGGGAATTGCTGCCGACAGTGCTGCCACCTGCGTGGAGGATGGAGAACTGGAGATCAGGGCAGGTAAGGTAGTTACTAGTGACGGTGTCGTAGAGACAGACTCTCAGCCAGATTCTTCTCACCACGTGGGAGAAGAAGCAGTGGCAGCGACCACCACCACCACCACCGCCAGCACCACCACCACCTTGCAGGATCAGACAGCACCCTCCAGCATTTCACAGGATCACCCAGCGCCCATCAGCACCTTGCAGGATCAGACAGCACCCTCCAGCATTTCACAGGATCACCCAGCGCCCATCAGCACCTCGCAGGACCGGCCAGCACCGGCCAGTACTCCAGACCAGCAGACCCCCTCCAGCACCAGTCTTCCTCTGCACGTGTCAGTGACGCAGGCGCAGATCCATGCTGTTCTTTCCGGTGAGTCTCCCAGCTCCAGCGGCCCGGCCCAAGCAGAGACTTGCACATCCAACTTGGTGGCAAGCGGCGTTCCCAGCGCCAGCCCTCTTATCGCTGACGCTGACCTCAACGAGGAGATCCCTTACATCCTGCACCGCCGGCAGCACAAGGACAGCGAGGACCAGCCGTTGGAAACTACGGTGTTCAAGTCGGCGGACACTCCATCCCCGACAGCGTCACTGCTGCGACAGTCACGCAGCAAGAGTCCACGCGGCCGACTGGGCCGGGAGGAGTCCAGCCCCACAGACGGTGTTGTTCGGCGGACTCGTGCGGACAGGTCACCCTCTGCTGGCCGCCGCTTTGAACTGGTGCACTACAACAAGCTGCCCGCCAGGGACAGTTTCTCATCCGTAGATGACACCACCAGTCCCACAGCGGAAAAGGACTTCCTGCGGCACAGCTACATTGAGAGTCCGCGGTCTGAAACAAAGCCAATGGACGCTGTGATGGATGGGGGCAAGGGAGACTCAGGTGAGACTCAGTCTGGGGCAGTTGAAGCAGCAGAGGTCATCAGACCGCCGGATAGCGAGGTGGTCAGACCACCAGACTCTGAGCTCATAAAACCGCCAGACACCAAGATCATCGGACCTCCAGATAACGAGGTTGTCAAACCTCCTGACACCGAGATCATCAGACCTCCAGACAGTGAGGTCATCAGACCTCCAGACAGTGAGGTCATCAGACCTCCAGACAGTGAGGTCATCAGACCTCCAGACAGTGAGGTCATCAGACCTCCAGACAGTGAGGTCATCAGACCTCCAGACAGTGAGGTCATCAGACCTCCAGACAGTGAGGTCATCAGACCTCCAGACAGTGAGGTTATCAAACCTCCAGACAGTGAGGTCATCAGACCTCCAGATTCCGAGGGCTTGAAACTGGATGGATCGGAGTCCCAGCAGACTGGTGGTGAGACAAAGCCCCAGAAAGTTGTTGCCATACCCGATGCCAAGGCTGTGCCAAAGACTGTGGACAGGGATGCCAAAGGGGTAGGGACATCTGTGCGGGTGTGTGAGACAAAGGCAGTAGCTGCCGAGGAAGCAAAACCAGTTCCCAGAACAGAAATGGGAAAGACTGTTCCTGAAGTCTCAGAAAGCATTGTTCATAAAGAACCTGTTGTGCTCAGGCCACCATCACCGCCATTGCCACCACCTCCATCATCACCACCTCTGCCTCCCCCGCCACGGCCGCAGAACCCAACAGCAGAGATGGAACCGAACCTGACTCCCATGCAGCCTGTGCTGACCACAATCAGTACCAACACTGTGACAGTTGCGAAACCGCTGGTGATGTCCAAGCCAAAGCCGCCCCCTGTGATGCCCAAAACCTCGATAGTCACAAAGCCACCTCCTGTGATGCCCAAAACCTCGGTAGTCACAAAGAAGCCCCCCGTTGTTCCCAAGCCCAAGAACGCTCCCTCAAAGCCACCCAGAGAGAGTGGAGCTCACCCACCATCACCAGCAGCCGCACCATCCTCTCAGCCATCCCCGGTTGTGACATCATCTCCACCCCTTTCAGCAGCAGCAGAAGAACAGGAGTTCTTCCCGCCACCCCCCAGTGAAATGACCTCGTCGCTCATCAGCATCACTGGTGACCTTGACCTGGATTCCCTGCCACCTCCCCCATCGGAACTCCTCATGGACCTCTCATCACAGTCCTCGGGAACATCGCCCGAGTCCCCAGCTTCTTTGCCCCCTCTTTCACCAGAGATAGGCACGCCCCGGGCCTCCTCCTCAGCTGCCCACAACTCCACCCCGGGTGGACAGAAGCAGGGCAAGGAGAAGCGTCCAGACAGTGTATCCTTGACCAGCAGCATGAGTGGTCCGTGTCATGACAAGGACAAGCCAAATGGAAGCCAAGCTTGGAGTGATGTGCAGATGACTCAGAATGGGGACAGACCCACAGCGTCAGACGCAGATCCAGTCAGCACCAGCGAAGCCCAGAGGATCATGGACCTGCCATCCCCAGCTGCTGCTTTGATCTTCAGCGACAGTGACAGTCCTCCGTCTCAGGTGGAGGCTCCAACACCGGCCCTGACCTTCACCACGTTCAGGCCTGACCCCTCGGGGGCGGACTCTGTTGTAACCGTGACGAGCACGATGGCGTCAGTGCCGTTAGTGTCTGTGTCTGACATTGGAAGCAGCAGCAGTCTTGTCAATCCAGGGACGTCGAGCTGCAGTGCAAGTTCCCGCGATCCACGCAAGCGCTGGTCACTGGAGCGAGTGGAGGAGGAGCCTTCTGCTGAGGCTTCCGAGGAAGCAGACAGAACCAAGGTGGAGCCCAAGCGCGTGAGCTGGCACGAGGAGGCGGAGGCCGTCCATAGTTTCCACAGTGACATCAGCATGAAGGTCATGCGCAGCCCTGTGGATGAGGCGTCTGGCTCCAGCTTGGGCGGCAGCCCTCAGCGCGATGACATCGACTCTGGGGACATGATGGAGACCCTGGAGAACATGCGCCGCCAGGGCTCAGAGAGCGACCTGACTTACTCTGGCAGTTCAGGGTCGTCAAGCAATGCCAGCGATGTGGAGGACTGCAGCACGGCCAAGGAAGTGTACCTGCAGTATGCGGCCACCAAGTGCCTGGCCGAGTCTGGCAAGGACACCACCATCGACTCGGGAATGGGCGAGATGTCCAGTGAGGGAACCATGACGACGACGGCCAGCCAGCACCGGGAGTCCTCTCCTCTGGACACTCTGGAGCGACTGGGGTCCATGGAGGGCAGCTTCCACAGCGAAAGGCGTAAACCCAGCCTGGAGGACTTCCCACCGCCCCCGCCCTTTCTGCGCTCAGGGGGCAGCTCCAGTTCCTCATCCTCCCAGGAAATGGCCGCCGCCGCCGCCAGCGTCAGCTTCACAGCGGACAAACGGGCAAGCATCGACCCGCTGTTGAACCTGGAAGGCATGGACATGGGGGAGATGTCGTACACAACCAGCGAGAGTGAAAGTGACTTTGACGAAGAGGTGGAGACGTGCAAGTTAAAGAAAGTGTCGGTATGCGAAGGGGCTGTGGGTGGCGTGGAAGAGGCGGAGGAGGACAGGGGTCAGACTGTTGCTGACAACAGCGGAAGCCACCCTACTCACTCTGCTGCTGGTGACAAGTATGTCAAGCACAAGTCTGCCTCCTCCTCCTCCTCCTCAAGTGCTCGCAGCTGATGGCCAGAAGACACCTTTTCTGTTTTTGTATTTTTGTATTCTCTGGTCTGCATTTGCAGTCCAGATCACAGCTCACAAATCATGATAAGTCCATCCCACGGTATTGCACTGAGAGGGCTGGATCAGATTTTTGTGCCACTCCCCTTCCCAGTACTGTTTCACAATGCATGATCTCATTCACTCACTCCTTCAGCTCAGCATGGCCTCAAAGTCTTTGCACACAAAAAAATCAATGAATCACAGTTGTTTTATACTTGTTATGGTGATACACCTACTTGTGAAGTTTGATATGGGTAAAACGAAACCAGTATATTTTGACTTGTTGTGAAACTTTGAAGATCATCTGATAATTTTTGAATATTGTGCATTTTGTCGACCACCAGTGTGTTGTTCTTGACCGTTATTAGCATTATTGCTATGAAGTCTGTTCCAGTTTTGCATTCAGTTTGGGTCGCAGACCGAGAGTTTTACAAACACTTCTAGAAGCAGAAGTGTGAAGGTTACTTTTCGCTCACGACACTTCTTATTTAACAGGTTGCTGATTTTTTTTTTAAATCAGCGTCGCTATGGCTTTTTGTTCTTGTTGTTGCTGATGTTTGCTTTTTGTGAATACTTTTTGCATTTCATCCTGAGGTCACGTCTGTGGTTGACTGGACGTTAAATCCAAGAGCAAACTTTTGGCATTGTGCTTGATTTCAGCATTGGAGAGCTTGAAATGTTAAATGCATGCCAAAAACACATTTCCCTTCAAATTTACAATGATCCACTCAAGTTTTAAGCTTGGCATTTTTTTAACTGGCTGTGTAAATTGCATCTGAGTGAAAGTGTGTTTGAGTTAGTGTCCTGTTTTAGTTTAGTCCGTGTGTGCTGTAGGATTGCTCGGTCTAGTCAGGACACAGGCCTGCTTTTCAGGACCTCTTTTCTCAGACTTGTGAGTTTTGCTGTGAAGACCCTGTGTGGTAAGTGCACCGTCATGTTCAAGTGATGTAGTCCTGACCTTTGTCTCCGCTTATGCTGCTCATTGATTTATTTTTATACTCTGCAGTATTCATCAGTTTTGAAGAAGTTGGGTGGTGTCAGGGAAGGTGTGGGGGATGGGTGGGGGGACAGTATTCAGGACCTGTGTGTTGTATGAAGAGCAGATTACCCCCCCCCCCCCTTAAGTTTATTTCCTAACGAGTGACAGCAGTGAAAAAGCTCCCATGTGTGCAGACAGGGCTGTCCAACTGGCCGAAACATATTTTAAATTATAGACGTATTTATGTGTGTGTGTTTTGATGCAGCCCAAATGCTGTATAAAAATGGCCGGTCTGGTGCTGCCGTTACCAGCAGAGGCGACTATTGAGGAGAAAACAAACGTTTGCATTGACCAGCGCTGTCCCACCAGCCATTGAAGATCGCAGATTAATCAAGAAAATTTGAATTCATGCATCAAGACACATCATAATAAACACAGACGGCAGAGGAGACAGGAAAGTCTCAAATGGGAAGGGGTCATTGGGTCACTGACATCTGAGCACTAGAGTTGCAGCGAACTTTGAAGTTGAAGCCGATGAAGCTGTTGTCAGGCAGTGTCCAATCAGTTGAGTTTTTGACATCATGCTCGTTGCATTGTCGGTACAACAAGGGAGTTTTCCGTTCCAAAGTTAGACACAAGCCAGTAGCTGTTTCTGAGGCTCTTGACAACTTGATTATAGGGAAGGAGAGGCGAACTTGTGGACTCTTTAGCAAACTGGGGTTGGAGTTTATCCACCTTTATTTGCTCATCATGCATATGTATGGGCCCAGTTGCGTATCTGGCTCATTTTGTTGTCTTGTCCATGTACCAAAATAAACCTCAGCTACATGACACCTGACCCTCTTGATCTCCCCCTCCCCCCCTCCCCCCCTCCCCCTTCCTCAGACAAAAAGAATAGGATAGAAGCACATAATGACATGTGTGCCATTTGGAAAACAAAATTCAGAAGACAAAAGAGGTGAAAGGAGCTACAGAGAGAAAACTCGTCAAAGGACTTGTGAAAGGAAGAGGGAAAATACTGGGGTCGGGGTCAGGGGGCGTTAAGGGAGTTGTGAAGAAGAAATGGGTCAGGGGAGTTCTTGTTTGAGTGAAAACAGGCTAAAGGAGTTGTGAAGGCAAGATGTGTGGAAGGATAAAATGGGGAGATGTCAAAGTGACCTGCTGGTTCCATTTCAGGAACATAAACTTGTGTTCCTGTGCTTCATGTTAAAAAGGACAAGAGTTGTGTGGCTGCATGGGGTTTCCTGCAGTTTTATGTAGGGTCCACTGCCATACATTCTGTTGTCGAGGTGAATGTCGGTGGTTAATGTTGGTGGCTTAATGTGCTGAGTCAAGAGAGAAGTTCTGCTGGAAGAGCTTGTGAGTGGTTTGTGTTGTGTGATTTTAGGCAGCGGAGACTAGAAAATGCTTTCGTTGGAAAAACTTACAGGTGGTTTGTGTTGTGTGAATTTAGGCAGAGGGGACTGAATAATACTTCTGATGTCAGTGCTCACAGAGGGTTTGTGTTGTGTGAATTTAGGCAGAGGAGACTGAATAATACTTCTGATGTCAGTGCTCACAGAGGGTTTGTGTTGTGTGGATTTAGGCAGAGGAGACTGAATAATACTCCTGATGTCAGTGCTCACAGAGGGTTTGTGTTGTGTGAATTTAGGCAGAGGAGACTAGAATACTTTGATGTCAGAGCTCACAGAGGGTTTGTGTTGTGTGAATTTAGGCAGAGGAGACTAGAATACTTTGATGTCAGAGCTCACAGAGGGTTTGTGTTGTCTGATTTTAGGCAGAGGAGACTGAAGAATGTTTGTGTTGTGTGAATTTAGGCAGAGGAGATTGAAGAATGTTTGTGTTGTGTGAATTTAGGCAGAGGAGACTGAAGAATGTTTGTGTTGTGTGAATTTAGGCAGAGGAGATTGAAGAATGTTCGTGTTGTGTGAATTTAGGCAGAGGAGATTGAAGAATGTTTGTGTTGTGTGAATTTAGGCAGAGGAGATTGAAGAATGTTTGTGTTGTGTGAATTTAGGCAGAGGAGACTGAAGAATGTTTGTGTTGTGTGAATTTAGGCAGAGGAGACTGAAGAATGTTTGTGTTGTGTGAATTTAGGCAGAGGAGACTGAAGAATGTTTGTGTTGTGTGAATTTAGGCAGAGGAGACTGAAGAATGTTTGTGTTGTGTGAATTTAGGCAGAGGAGACTGAAGAATGTTTGTGTTGTGTGAATTTAGGCAGAGGAGACTGAAGAATGTTTGTGTTGTGTGAATTTAGGCAGAGGAGACTGAAGAATGTTTGTGTTGTGTGAATTTAGGCAGAGGAGACTGAAGAATGTTTGTGTTGTGTGAATTTAGGCAGAGGAGACTGAAGAATGTTTGTGTTGTGTGAATTTAGGCAGAGGAGACTGAAAAATACAAGCCAGAGCTTACAGAACAGTAGAGATTATGGTCTGTGTAACTGTGTGGAGATTGGAGTTGAGTTCTTACAGCAGGACTTGCTGATGGTTTGTGCTAGGTGTATTTAGGCTGTGGCAATAACAGTCCACTTGAAGCGGAAAATGGACACACATGGACTTGATGGAAAATGGACACACATGGACTTGATGGAAAATGGACACACATGGACTTGATGGAACATTTAACAAGCCCCTGTCACTGGCTACAAACATGGAGTTGACCTAACACTGGGTTCTGTGCCAGCTAGTCAAGCTATCGGTCTTGAATGAAACCAGATTAAAAAATTTAATATATAAAACTATCAAGGGGGCATTTCAAAACAAAATCCTTGAGCTTAAGTTTTTATTTCAATGATAATCAATCTTTTCCGCATTGGGTGAAACTTGTTTTGAGGAGGGTAGGTCTGAATGCTTTACCCGTAATCTTGAGGAGGGTAGGTCTGAATGTTTTACCCGTAATCTGGAGGAGGGTAGGTCTGAATGCTTTACCCATAATCTTGAAGAGGGTAGGTCCGAATGCTTTACCCATAATCTTGAGGAGGGTAGGTCTGAATGCTTTACCCGTAATCTTGAAGAGGGTAGGTCTGAATGCTTTACCCATAATCTTGAGGAGGGTAGGTCTGAATGCTTTACCCGTAATCTTGAGGAGGGTAGGTCTGAATGCTTTACCCGTAATGTTGAGGAGGGTAGGTCTGAATGATACTGCTTTACCCGTAATCTTGAGGAGGGTAGGTCTGAATGCTTTACCCGTAATCTTGAGGAGGGTAGGTCTGAATGATACTGCTTTACCCGTAATCTTGAGGAGGGTAGGTCTGAATGCTTTACCCGTAATGTTGAGGAGGGTAGGTCTGAATGATACTGCTTTACCTGTAATCTTGAGGAGGGTAGGTCTGAATGCTTTACCCGTAATCTTGAGGAGGGTAGGTCTGAATGATACTGCTTTACCCGTAATCTTCTTAAGCTTGTGTTCAGTTGCTCCCTGACTATGACTATGAGGTGGTTTTGAATGCAACATGGTTTCAGTGTATTGGTGCTGACATTGCTGGTAATCTTTCCTATATTAGGTTTGGCTCTGACCAGTACCTTTTATTTAAGGATGGCGCTGTCTTGGTTCATTCGTCCAGAGCACAGCAGCTGAGCTTAAATGTACTATGACTATGATTTCTGATGTATTGTTGTGCTAGGGCTGGTCAGTCCATCCAGTTTAACTTTTTATTTGCATTTTAGAAACTGATTTATTATGCAGTGTGATGGTGTGATCTGGACTCTGACAGTGTGATACTGAATTGTGGGTAATTTAGATGACATGAACACAGCCCTTGGTGTGTGTGATTTTGAAACGAGGGGTGAAGAAAAAGAGAACCTGCTAATGTTGTTTTTAATGTCTTTACAACCTCTATCCATAAGCAGATTGATATTTGGGGATGTATAACTATATTGTACTTCGTAGTCTGTTTGTGATATATCTTCTGTTTAGTCTTTGTGACATCTTTTGTATCAGTGTTCAGATGTAGCCTTGTGGTTGAAACCTTATTTGGTGTGTGGGTGTGTGTGTGGGTGTGTGTGTGTGTGTGTGTGTGTGCGTGAATCTTTCCCTGACTTCAGGTTAGTTTAAACAGTGCAATAGAAGCTTATGCTTTGCAACATGAAGACCTTGTGTTCTGCAATAATTGTGAGTGCAGTAGTCAGCTCTTGTGCAATATGAGGCAGGTGTTCATGGTATTTTTACTGTTTAAAGTGCAATAACTTTTCATCTTTTTTTAATGTGAGATTTGGTCTTACCTGTGCAATGTGAGATTCAGTCGTAGCTGTTAAAGGTTACCTGCTTTGGGTCAAACTCAGAGTAATTGTGTTCAGTTAAAGTAGGTCATCACTTTCTTGAGGCAGGTACATGAGTGCCTTGTGCACACACACACACACACACACACACACACACACACACACACACACACACACACACACACACACACACACACACACACACAGAGGGTGATTGGTGATGTTAACATGATTACTCACACCACAGTTACTGAGGGAAAACAACACTGACATTTTGTTCCATTCTGACTGGAGAGCAGACCAGCGTGACCTTGCAGTGAGGTCTGAAGGTGAAGGCTGTGGTCCTGTGATGCAGGTGGTGACCTGATAGAGGCCTGGGTGACGCTGTGATTGTGTCTTGGCCTGGGGTTGTGATGTCCAGTGGCGGTGGTGTGAGGACAGCAGCAGATAGCATTTCCATGTGGTCGTGTTCTATGCACATGCAACATGATGTGTACTGTTCCTCGTATGCCAATTGTGAGAGGTTACAGCATGGCTAGGAAGATGGGTCCTGGAGTCTCAGCAGTTGTGGAGTTGGACAGGTCTTCCTCTTCATCTTCCTTTTCATCCATCAGGTGGCCACAATCAGGCCCTTGAAAAATGCTCATTGATTACACTTTGACTGTGTTTGAGGGGTCTAACACAAACAAACAAACAAAAAATCTTCTGCAGTCTGCAATTTTTAAAAACCCTGCGGGTTTTGTTCAAGTCTCTGACTAGTTCTTGCTGGCTTGCGTGGCAATTTTGAGGGGTGAGCCCTCAGCGATACAGTCCCTGGTTATCCCAGCACTGGGCCTGTTGATTCCTGCACACCAGCTTGCTTCACAACCAGATGCGTTGGACCAAAACCTGACCAGGCCACCCTGATCGGATCCGGGCCGGTTTTGCACAGTTTGATCCGGGCCTTCTTTAGAAGAAAGGAACCGAATCGGATGCCGCAAGTTGGATCTGGCATATATGATGTGGCCATATTCTGGCTGGGGGCTGGCCATAACCAAAACACTTGTGGAGCGGATCCAGCATGTTTACTGGGTAGAAGCAAAAGGAGCTCATAGACTATCGCAGCAAAGTCTGTTGACCTGCAGGTGGTAGCGACTAATCTGGAGTTGAATAAATTCATACCTATGCTGTGACTGGCATCGGTGTTCTTTAGGGTTGACTTTTTTGTTCTTTAGGGTTGACATTTTTGACCAGGTCTACGCCAGTTTAAAGTTTCAACTTGGAATGGTTGTTTTATGGGATGGGTATTATCCCCAACATAACATTTGTGAGTAATGTTCATGTGAACAATATTTCATAGCAGATGGTTGTATATCCCATCTTAACAAAAACATGTCAGCATGAGGCATTTTAAATGTTAAGGAAGGTCTTTGAAAATAATATGCATGGTGATAACACCTGTTGTGTTATGTGTTACATGTTTATGATTGTTTCAGTCACTGTAACCCACTTTCAAGGTCATGGGGGAGGGGTGGGGGGGGGTACATTTTTCTCATTTAGAATGTGAGTTGACTGGGCATTTGCTCTTCCTTTTTTTCCTTCTTGTGTGTGTGTGTGTGTGTGTGTGTGTGTGCGCGCGCGCATCTGTGTGTTGTGTGTGTGTGCACGCTTGTGTGGTGTAGTGTGTTGTGTGCATGCATGTGTGTGGGTGTGTGTGTGATGAGGTGGGTGGAGGGTGCTGTTTTACTGGTACCATTACAGAATAATTTCTGATGGATGGAGGGAGGTGAATAGTACCTGACAGACTGGACTTGCTTTCTTCTCCTTAATTCTTACACTGTGTACATACTCTGTGGGATTATTTGTCCAGAGTTCCTAATGCAGTGATTTGTAAGGACTGTCAGTTGTAAATGGTTTGCTTTGTAGGGACCATGAGTTGTAAATGGTTTGCTTTGTAGAGACTATAAGTTGTAAATGGTTTGCTTTGTAGGGACTGTAAGTTGTAAATTGTTTGTAGGGACTGGTATTGTGGTAAGTTGTAAATGGTTTGTTTTGAAGGGGCTGCAAATTGTAAATGGTTTGCTTTGTAGGGACCACAGATTGTAAATGATTTGCTTTGTAGGGAATGTAAGTTGTAAATGGTTTGTTTTGTAGGGACGGCAAATTGTAAATGGTTTGCTTTGTAGGGACTGTAAGTTGTAAATGGTTTGTTTTGTAGGGATTGTAAGTTGTAAATGGTTTGCTTTGTAGGTACTGTCAGTTGTAAATGGTTTGCTTTGTAAGGACTGTAACTTGTGATTGTAAGTGGTTTAACAGCTAACCAATGTTTATTATTTTCCTAGTCTTGACTCCATGGATGATTACCCAGTAGAGTTTCCTGTCATACTGCAGCCTATTGTCGCCAAGGGTTGTTCAGAGCCACGCCCACAGGCCATCAAAATAGGCATGGCAGACTGATGAAAACAAAGAGAGAGAGATTCACAAATCAAAATGTCTGTGCATACGTTAAAAAGCCCAAACATTGGCAGCCACACCATTGTTTGGACACATGAAAATACCTTGCGTTGATAGGAATTGGTGGCATTGCTCCTGCCTCAGCTATGTGTTATCCAGGCAAGGCAACCCAAATTTCTGGCAGGGGGCAATGAAGTAGTTAAAAAAAAATGGCCAGACTATTCACTTTGGGCAGTATTATACTGCAAACATGCTCAACACGGCAAGAGAGGAAAAAAGTCTTGCACCACTGTCAGCAATGATTGTAAGGATGGCATATTTATTTTGGTACACAAGAGTGTAGAGCTTCAACTGGACTTTGGCTTATATATATATATAAACAGCACAATATCCCCTAAAGTTCTTGGAAACTGTGTTGTGTATAGTGCTTTGTAGTTTTATCATCCTGAGGTGACCCCGTGCAGCTGGCCAGGTGTTAATTTCCAGCTGCTGTCTGACTTGGTCATTTTAATCTGAGGGATAACACTGCTGGATAAAGTATGATCAGAACAATGCCTATATCCTCACCCCAAAGTCTGGCTTCTTCGGTGACTTGAGGGAATTGTAGAAAAAGAGCCGGGGCTGGGATGAAAAGGATAATTGTATGCTTAAAATGTTTGTATGAAACTAGGTTATTTCCACAAATCTGTCTGATAACATTCAGTTTTTATTTGTTTTTGTTGTTTTTTATTACAAAAGAGGGAGAGGTAGAGACAGAACCAAGTTTCGTTTCCTTTCGGCAAAGTTGCCTGTTGGTCTCTTTTGTTATTTTACCCCTTCACTGCCCGGCCTGTACAATTTCTGGGCTGAAAAATGCATGCGTACACAACTGCATGCAGTATATTTTGTGGGCCTACAACAAATCTACTGTCAATACTCTTGCGTTTTGCTGAAAATCCTTTCACAAGCTAATGAAGGAAGAAGGAAAAAAGCTTTAATGATTTCAGATCTGGCACTTGATTGGTTGTTTTCAAGTGAAGTCGATTGGCGGTGAAGTCGATTGGCGGTGAACTCGATTGGCGGTGAACTCGGTTGGCGGTGGAACGCTGAGAGCTGTGTGTGATGCACATTAAGTTTGGTGGACAACTTTTTGTCTTTACTTTT
This sequence comes from Alviniconcha strummeri, assembly GCA_963584105.1. Lineage (NCBI taxonomy): Eukaryota > Metazoa > Mollusca > Gastropoda > Provannidae > Alviniconcha > Alviniconcha strummeri. The sequence continues at coordinate 525,064 of OY757554.1, forward strand.
AGTTTTAAGGCATTCGTTGAGTACTTTCCTCAGTGTATTATTATAGTTGCTTTTATGTAGCACTATTCTCTGCTCTTGAGCAGACACACTGCGCTTATGTGGCATGTGATTGTGACTGAGTGAGTGCATCCTGTTGATAGCACATTTTGACTATCCACACAAATGGTGTACCGGCAGCACAGTCTGGTTGTTGCATGGCTGGTGCCACATGAAACTGCTTCCGTCTTGGCACAAGGTTTGTGTACTCCATTCAACCATGCACCAGTTTACAGTGTCACTTCATTCAAAGCCACATAGGGTGCATGTGTGTTTAGCTGTAACCTGCCACCTGCACTTTTGGCAGAATGGTCAGGATCTTTTACATGCTACTGCAGTAATACAGGAGTGAAACTGATACTGAAACATGAGTCAGCACAGAAAGTTGACAATGGAGAAGAAAATTCTACCAGTCCTGCTGGGACTCGAACCCAGGATCTTTTGATCATGTGTCTGACTTTCTAACCACAGCTATCCCTGTATGTATGGCATATGGGTGTATGTGTATGCCAGCTAGCCCACCATTACATTTGTATTCCTTCTTCTGTGAGGATGAGTCAGTCAGCGTCGTTGTACAGATGAAAAGTCTTCCAGCTGTACATTCTGGAAGGAACGTGTGCATGTCCAGTCAACTTAGTGGGAGGAGGGTAGAAACTGGTTTTGTTGTTGTTACTGCTGTTTTTTTCACAGTTGCATAGCATAGAGGGTTGCATGTTGTTTAATTCCGCTTGTTGTTTCAACTCCGGAGGTTTATGTTCATGCTTTTCAATTTCAAAGGCTTTGTATAGGATTATGGAGAGAGCAGTGATTGTGTCATCAGTGTAGCCAGGACTGTGGTATGAATAGGAATTCAGATTTATTTCACGACATACGCATGTCCATATTTATTTTAAACCAACAGTACCGCTGTCATTTCTGTCAGTCATGTGAATGATGTGTTTTCTTTACTTTGTCAACATTCATGTTTTCTGTTTTTTATTAATACATTTCTTTTCTTCATACTGATGAGATGTTGCAACACAGAGTAGGGCTCTTTCAGTTGGCTCTGTTTGGAAGTTAGTACAGATAAATAAAGGACTATGTCTTTACACAGAAAACTGACATTGGACTGTGCTTTACTGCAGCTTGTCGTACCAGTTTTGTGACTGTCAGCTGTCTTCTGATTTAAGAGTGAACCTTTTTTATTGTCATTTTATTGGGTCTTATTTCTTTTTCTGTGTGTGTGTGTGTGTGTGTGTGTGTGTGTGTGTGTGTGTGTGTGTGTGTGTGTGTGTGTTTAAGATTACAGTAATATTTGGTTTGTTACTTTGTTTTATCCATTTGGTCATACATCTCTTAACCAGTTGTCTTCACACACACACACACACACACACACACACACACACACACACACACACACACACACACACACACACACACACACACAGGTGTGTGTTATGAACTCCTTCACACACACTTACTCTGGTTGAGACCGAACTAAAACCTTTGAGGTGTGGTGCCATGTGGGTTAAAATTCCTTTTGACAGACTTAAAGTTTAGGTGACAAACTTCAGTGTTAGAGTTGCTATTCATCACATTCTCATGGGAAGTACAACCTTTTGAACAAGGTGCAAGTCCTTACCCATATATTTGGCCTTGTGGTTAAGGTTAGATGCTTGGCTGGTAAGCAGATGGAGCCTGGTTTGATTCTTTGAAGTCATCCTAGCCTGCCTCTGAGCTCATGACTCGAAGTCTTAATCTCTCAGTCCCATCATCAGTTCACTCAGTGCTTAGTCCACCCAGCTGCCTTCTCCACTAGTCTATCATTAATGATACAGTCAGTGTGGAAAATCAGTCCCCTATCCCTTAGAATAGAGACAGAGTATCCATTATTAACAGTTTCCTGCTTGGTCAGTAAATTGTTGTGAGGGCATGCACGCCAGCTGTAAAATATTCATGCTATGATTGATAGACCTGGATACTGACCCAGCTTGTTGATCTAAAGAGAAATCCACTCTACTCAAGTGATGCTTGGTTTGGCCTAGTGCATTGGCCTAGTGCAGTCTTGCTAGACAGTATCATAGTATATATTAGTTGATTTTTGGGACTGGTTATAGACTAAAGTCTTCACTTTTGATGTGCATGAACAGCTGTAGTGATTAGTGTTGAGTGACATTTCCACCTAGCCACATCACCAGTTGGCATTTTTTTTCTTTTTTTAATTGTCTGGGGTGGTGGTGGAGAGGGATAGGTCAGGACTGGGTGATATGGGAGTATGTTAGTAAGCTGGTGTTTTACGCCCAGTCCACTGGTGTGGTTATATCAGGGCGATGGATGATGTGGGAATACTGTTCACAAATTATGTGAAACTCCATGATGGTGATATTTTTCAGCCTTACACCTTCATGCCTCCCTTCCCCTCTTCCCCCTCCCCCCCCCCCCCCCCTTCCTTTTTAGCAACACTTTGTCTTATTTTAACATCTCAGCAGGGCAAAAACTGTTATAATTTTAAGTTGTATTTTTGTGTAAGTTCTTAATCCAATCAAGTTTAAACTTTGTGTAATGCTGTAGTTAAAGACAAGCTCCAAGTCAGGTATATAATGCTATTAATACTTTAGGCTTGCAACCAGTGATGCCCCCCCCCCCATCCCCATCCCCCCAATTAATGTTGGCTCTCTTTCAGAGACTGCAGTTTAGTAAATAAAAATTAAAAAAGAACAGAAAAAAAAGAAGAGGTCTTTGAAATTGCATGGTGATTGATTTTGAGATCATGTTTTTTTAGTTCCTGTTTTTGTTTGCCTTTCTGTTATTTAGTCTGTCAGTAGTGGCCTTTTTTGGTTATGTTTTACCTGACATTGAACTTGATATGACTCCACTTCAGCCATGGAGGTAGAGAGTGCAGTGGGGTTTGTGGTGAATGTTAGTCTAGTGTGTGCGTTCTGTTTGGTCTTTCTTCCGTTGGCAAATTTTGCTTTGTTTTCTGTGGTTTGCAGCTTATTGTTGCCAGGCCCTCCTCTATGTTTTCTCTACAATCCTGTGTGTGTGTGTGTGTGTGTGTGTGTGTGTGTGTGTGTGTGTGTGTGTGTGTGTGTGTGTGTGTGTGTGTGATTTATTTCAGTTGGATTGTTTTTACATTTTTGCACAATCCTCAACTGAAGGTGGTTTGGCTGCTTGTGCATAGTCACCTTGGCATTTGGCATAAATGGCTAAGGTAACTGTCCCTTCACATGAGGTTAGATCCAGTGCTTCTATATTAAATTGGATCCAGTTCTTTGATGTGAAAATTAGATCCAGTGTTTGCACATACAGGGAGGTCAGTGTTTGTAGGAACTGTCAACTTAGTTTCAGTGCTTGTATCTTAAATTAGATCCAGTTCTTTGATGTGGAAGTTAAATCCAGTGTTTACACATACAGGGAGGTCAGTCTTTGTACTAACCATAGACTTGGTTACATTGGCCATTGCTTGTGATTAAGTTAGATCCAGTGCCTGTACATGAAGTTAGGTCAAGTGTTGTACACAAAATTAGAGCCAGTTTGTACACAAGGTTAGTTCCAGTGTTTGTACACAAAGTAAGAGCTAGTCTTTGTACACAGAGTAAAAACTAATGTATGTACGTACTGTTAGATCCAGTGTAGGCACACAAACTGATTCAGTATTTGTACACAAAGTAAGAGCCAGTGTAGGTACACATGTGATCCAGTATTTGTACATGAAGTTAGACCCAGTGTATGGACACAAAGATCCAGCACAAGTGCTTAGATTAAAAAAGGACAGAGTATTCCACATCTTTCCTTTTGAGAGTCAGATCACTGTTTGGATATTGTTTTTCTCAGATTTTGTGTTTCATTTCTAGTTGGCTTACTGAAGTGGCCAGCAAAAGCACATTTTGTGTTGTGTTCAGTGTCTTTTTGCTCTGCATTGCAGTTTTGTTTGCTTCTCTTTATAGTCTAGTTGTACCTCCCCTCCCTTAATGGAGCAGACATGATGTGCGTTTGTGTTATTTTTTCTCCTGTACCTTGAATTGAATCCTAGAATAGTCCAAAACACTGATCTGAATGTGAACATTTATTATTGTCAAAATTGTAAACTGAGATGAAACACAGCATACGCCTTTGGCTTCCCAAGACCTTTCTGTTCTGAAGAAAAGTTATTTAATGTTGTAGCTGTTTACTTCTTCCAGATCACTCATCCCAAAAATTCTCAATTTTGCATCTGTGTGAACGTGTTTTAATGTATGGTCAGCTTAAAAAAGGAGAGAGAGAGAGTGGGATAAACAGGCACAAATTTGTTGCTTAATTGTTGAATTTGTTATTATTGTGTTAGATCTAGGGAAAATAACTGGTTTGGACTCTTTTTCTCCTCCCTTTTCACATTCATTTTATGGATCAGCTGTATTTACTGTCCTTGTTTTTCTGTTTTTGTTTTTGTATAGCTGTTTTGGGTTTTGTTGATTTTCTGTGCTATATTTTTTTGTTGGGGGGGAGGGGGGAGAGGGGGGGAGACTCACATGAAAAGTCATATAAGTCTGTATAATGATCAGTGTTAGCTGTCTGCCTGTGACACCACCATAAGCATATTCACTTCATCATTGCCTGCTTAAACAATGTCCTGTGGTGACCCTGTGCGGTTGACAGGATGTTAAAATCAACTACTAAGTTGACTGACTGCTGAAACCAGTTGATCACAAAGTCACAGCAGCACCTGATGAAAACAGACTGAATTAACAGGTAAAAGGCAGCAAGTGTGCAATAAGCTTAAAAGAAATTAGCCTTTGCAGTGTGTGAAGAAAAAAAAGAGAGCATATTTTATGAATGTTTGTTACTTTAGTCACAATTTGTGTGTTGCATTATTTTTGTTCATCTGCTAGCAAAATTTGACCAGAATAATATATTCCAGTATGACTTAAAAAATAGATTGGGGGTAAAACCCAATAGACCAACATACCTTCTGCAATAGGTCATCGAAATGTCACTGAATGAAGTGGGGGGGGGGGGGGGGGGGGGGAACGGCACACAGCTTGGTAATGAGCTTGCGAAACAAGTGTCAGTGGTGGTGTCCAAAACAGTTGCCCTGTAAAATCAATAAGAAATGAACAGTGTGTTCAGTCACAAAACATTTACTGGGATGGTGTCCAAAAAATCGCCTTATAAAATCAGTGGTATATTCAGTTGCAGAACGTTTACTGTGAATCATGTTGTTTTTTAACCTGCTCCAGACACTCAGAAAGTTTAGCCTGTGAAGCATAGTTCCTTAAATAGTGTGAGCTAAATGTAGAAAGTGCTTATTTTATTTGTAATAAGGAAAGTTATTGCCCCTCCTTCAAACCTTTTTTTCTTCTTCTAGATTGCCTCCCTTGACATTTTATGTATAACTGGTATGTATTTGTACATATATGTATATTGATGGTTGAACTTTGTTGTAGGTATTTGATGTGAGTAGATTGAGCATTTTTTCTCCTCAGTTCAGTTGATGATGATGATGATGATGATGATGATGAAGATCATCATCATCATCATCATCATCATCATCATCAGTTCAATTGAATGTGTGTCCATTGAAAATTCACCCTTTTCTCATTTTTGTACTGGTGTTTGCTCGTTATTATTTGGCACAGCTTACACAGTCTGAAATGATTTAAATAATGTAATACTCATTTGGTTGGTTTGTTAGTTTATTTATTTTTCCATTCATTTAATTGATTACTCTTTGTTTTTTGTGTTTTTGTTTTTGTTTTTTGTTTTTCTTTTTTATAGCACACTTTTAATCAGTGAAAGACAGAACAGTCGACGTGAGTTTCCATTCAAGACCACACTGTATATGTTACATATATGTGCTTGAGTCATTATTTATGCTTGTGTTGACCTGAGGGATTAAGCAAACTTATGTCAGGAGTCTGCTTTTTAGTTTTGTTTATTTGTTTCTTGACTCTTGCCACACAGTCTGTTTTCAGTGCCCAGTACCCCTTTTTTCATTTTTGAATTTGGATGTTTTTGGTTTTGGTGTCACCACTTCTTTTGATTTCACTGTCTTTTTCTGCAGCTTCTTTTCTTTTTTGGTTCTGTTCATTACAGTTTGTTCCATGGATCTTGGTACATGTATTGTGATTGGCTGTTGTAGCTCCTCCCCCTTTACATTACTTATGAAACTCCAATGTCTTGATCATTTTGATTGGCTGAACAACATTCCTGTTTGCATGAAGTATTTTGATTGGCTGTACAACACTCCTCTTTGCATGCTCATTCCTTTATATGTGGAGTACTGGTACTGTGCTCGTTTGAACAAACATTTTGAGTTGTGTACACATTAGTGTTAACCCTTTCACCGCTGGTTTGCATAGAGTCCTTGGTCCTGTTAACCATTGCTTCACAAAGTGCACTTTTAGACAGACCTTCAAGTCATCATTCACTGAGTCTTTTTAATGGGATGATGATGATGATGATGACAGTAGTATTTAAAATTTAACACCCTGTCATTATAAAGGTCATATCAAAGCGAAGCAGAATTCATCAATGTGCAAGTAACAATCTAACTCATTGTTCATTAATCATGTAACCATGACCAAAACAAAAACAACCCAAAAAACAAAACAAAAAAAAGGAAAAGAAAAGAAGTCAAAAGAACTGGGATAGAGAGGCTGAAAGTAGAAAGATGAATACTTGGTTTTTAACACCTGGTCAGCCATGACAGGTGTATTTGGGCGAAACACATTTTGTCAGAACAGAGACAGCAGCAACTAGAAACGCATCGTTCCTGGCAGTGAAACCTGTGACGTGACTGCAGGCGGCATGTTTGTGGGTAAGCCATTGCCCGCCCTTTGGACGTGCCGCATATCGTGTCCTTGCAGGTGCTCCCATGTGCTCTTTAGACCACGTGACGTCACTACCCCCTGCCCTGGTCAGTGACAGGTAGTTAACAATGGATCAGGCTCCTCCCTCCGCTGTCAGCATCAAACAGCTACCAAATTGTTTTAGTCCAGTTTAATGCAATCATTGTATGGGGGTTGGGGTCGATATAATACTTCATGTATTGATTTGGATTTGAAGTCTGCCCCCCCCCCCCCCCCCCGGACTTTCTGTTTAGCCCCACACAGCCAGTTGCTATTTGCAGAGTGCTTTCTGGCTGGAGAGTTGTTAGTGGGGGCCATTATGTGACATCGTAACTATCAAGATCAAGGTTAATCCCACAATGACAGCCCCCCCCCTCCCACACACACACACACACATACCTCCACCCCACAGCCCAGCTCATTGACATGTACACTCCTCCCCCCATCCCCTCCCCCCTCCCCCAACCCCCCATATCCTCAGCATCCACACCCTTGAACACTAAGGGGGCAGAGCCCACTAAGGGGAAAGAATCCACACTTTGTGACTTACTGTTGCTCTCCCCTCCACCCCCACCCCCCTTCCCCTCTGAGTCTATTGATTTGCCTTTGTGGAGCTCAGTGGACCATCCTCAAGAGGTCCACCATGGCCCGGCCCATCTGTGCCTTTCTCCGACCATGTAGGGTAGGGACTGCTGAGACCAACTAGGTGTCTGACACTGACAGCCAGGCACTGTGCCTCCCCCCTGACCATGCAGAGTGACTTCCCAGACCAGCCACATGTCTGACACTGATGGCCAGGTATCTAACACTGACAGCCAGGTGTCTGACAGCCAGGTGTCTGACACTGACAGCCAGACACCTTCCCTGACCATGTAATGACTGCCCAGACCAGCAACATGTTTGACACTGACAGCCACGTCTGATACTGACAGCCACATGTCTGTCTCCACACCCCCACCCTGCTCCACAGACCATCTCCACCCCACCCTGCTCCACAGACCATCTCCACCCCACCCTGCTCCACAGTCCATCTCCACACCCACTCCCTACTCCACAGACCATCTCCACCACCACCACCCCACCACACAGACCATTTCCACCCCCACCCCACTCCACAGACCATCTCCACCACCACACCACAGACCATCTCCACCACCACTCCACAGACCATCTCTACCCCCACCCCACTCCACAAACTATCTCCACCACCACCACCCCACTCCACAGACCATCTCTACCCCACACCCCACTCCACAGACCATCTCTACCCCCGCCCCACTCCACAGACCATCTCCACCACCACCACCCCACTCCACAGACCATCTCCACCACCACACCACAGACCATCTCCACCACCACTCCACAGACCATCTCTACCCCCACCCCACTCCACAAACCATCTCCACCACCACCACCACCCCACTCCACAGACCATCTCTACCCCCACACCCCACTCCACAGACCATCTCTACCCCTGCCCCACTCCACAGACCATCTCCACCACCATCACCACTCCACAGACCATCTCTACCCCTGCCCCACTCCACAAATCATCTCAACCACCACCACCCCACTCCACAGACCATCTCTACCCCCACCCCACTCCACAGACCATCTCCACCCCCACCCCGCCCCAGTCCACAGACCATCTCTACCCCACCCCACTCCACAGACCATCTCCATCACCACCACCCCGCTCCACAGACCATCTCCACCCCCACTCCACAGACCATCTCCACCCCCACCCCCCACTCCACAGACCATCTCCACCCCCACTCCACAGACCACTTTCACTTCCACCCCCACCCCACTCCACAGACCATCTCTACCCCCACCCCCCACTCCACAGACCACCTCCACCACCACCCTGCCCCACTCCACAGACCATCTCTACCCCCACCCCCCACTCCACAGACCACCTCCACCACCACCCTGCCCCACTCCACAGACCATCTCAACCCCCGCCCCCCACTCCACAGGCCATCTCAACCCCCACCCCCACTCCACAGACAACCCCCACCCACACTCCACAGACAACCCCCACCACACTCCACAGACCACCTCCACCACCACCCTGCTCCACAGACCATCTCCACCCCAACCCTGCTCCACAGACCATCTCCACCTCAACCCTGCTCCACAGACCATCTCCACCCCAACCCTGCTCCACAGACCATCTCCACCACCACCACTCTGCTCCACAGACCATCTCTACCCCAATCCTGCTCCACCCCTCTAACTGCCCTTTAGAACCAAAAGGGAAAAGCGCATTCATCATGGGACATACGCACACACACAACACACGCACCCCCCTCCACCCCCACACCCCACCCCCACACACTACATACATACATACACATGCACGCAAGCGTGCGCGCACACACACACACACACACACACACACACACACACACACACATTCACTCATTACACACACACACCACACACATACACACACACACCACACACATACACACACACCACACACACACACACACACACACACACACACACACACACACACACACACACACACACACGCACACACACACACACACACACCCCACACACACACATACACAGAGCTAGGACAACTCCGTGCCTGACAGCATGATGGTCAGTGGCAGTAAGCAGCAATTACAGTGGGTGATCAGTCAGCAGGGATAATGGTGGGCAGACAGTTGAGGATCCAGTTTCCACTGTGAGCAGACGCTGGCTGATCTGCCCTGATGGGCTGGATGCCCCACTCGGCCTGCTAGTCCTTAGATTGCCCTCCACACTCCACTCGTTGTACTGCCTCCCTTAGCTGACTGCAGTTCATTTTACACACTCACTGTGCAATAGATCATTGAAAGTGGTGTCAACAGGGGAAGCTCGGTGCAAGCTCTGCCATCATGCGGTGTCCCGAAACAACAACAATAGCCTGCCTTAACTGCTGTTCATTTAACAAACTCACTGTGAATAGTATTAGATCAGTCAAAGTGCTAGGAACAGGGGAAGCTTGGTGCAAGCTCTGCCATCATGCAGTGTCCACCCCCCAAAACTACAACAACAACAACAACAACAACAACAAAATGGGAACAAACGATTAAATTGAATCAGCTGCACAGCCTGCCTTAACTGCTGTTCATTTAACAAACTCACTGTGCAACAGATCAGTGAAAGTGGTATGAATAGATGAAGCTTAGTAAGTACAACCATCATGCAGTGACTGTCCCCTAAAAACAAGAACAACAACAAAACAGCAACAAATACAAACAGAAAACAACAACTTAATAAGGGTCAAGAGGTTACTTAGTTGGTGTTCAGTCAACTACATAGGGCTATTTCAGGGCTATGGTCTCAATGGGTTAGTTAGTTGGTGTTCAGTCAACCACATAGGGCTATACGAGGGCTATGGTTTCACTGGGTTAGTTAGTAGGTGCCTTGAGCCCAGTCAGGCACACAGGGTTATATCAGGGCTATGGTTTCACTGGGTTAGTTAGTAGGTGCCTTGAGCCCAGTCAGGCACACAGGGTTATATCAGGGCTATGGTTTCACAGGGTTAGTTAGTAGGTGCCTTGAGCCCAGTCAGGCACACAGGGCTGTATCGGGGCTAAAGGGTGAGGAGGTGACGAGATACTCTGTGTGTACATGCATGCACACACACTTGGACTCACACACACGTGCACAGACATGGACAGACAAACATACATAGCCAGCTGCAATACCCATTAGGATGTGTACCTTGCAGAAATCAATGCTTATATTTTATATGCACCACAAAGCACCAAAACCCATCACTTTATATTGATGAGTTGGGGGTGGGGCTGGACCATTACCCATCATCTTATATGGATGAGGAGTTGCGGTTGGGGTAAAAGGAAGGAGGGGGGGGGGAGTAGGCGGACCAATACTCATCAGTTTATATAGATGGGGGGGGGGGGGGGGGGGGGGGGTTGGTCATTGTATTGCCTGTCAGTTAATGATGAAGAAATTGAATGCAGCAAGAATGCAAAAACCAGAGTTGCCGACTTGCAGTCAGCAGGCGGAGGCAGCTGATGCAAGCAGCAGCACACGGTATGGCACTCACTCAATGTTCTGACCTACTGCCGGCGAAAAGAGGAAACATTTGATGGCTGAGGGTAGCTGGGCAGTGCTGAGGTCCTCCTTTCTGCATTCCCTCCCCTTGGGACTTGCTGGAGCAAGGCATAATTGAGATGGCTCCCAGAGTAACAACTGGAAAGCAGTGAAAAGTTTAGCCTCTAATGAGGCCATTCACGCGGTGGAATGAAATCAAGGGGGCAGAGACATTTCAGCTAATGCTTTTGGGTGTTCGCTGGGTTCAGGAATAGTTGGGAGTGTATACACGTGCGTGCACACGCATGTACGTGCAGACACTCCACACACTTGCACACACACACACACACACACACACACCACACACACACACGCACGCACGCACACACGCACGCACGCGCGCGCGCGCGCATGCATGGGTGTGCTTGTGCACGCACAGGAAGATCAACAGTAATTACATGTTGATACTTGCACAATTACAGTATTTGGCACAGCTAAGAGAGAGCTGGAGAGAAATTTGTTCTGGAAGGTGGAACACTTCATGGAAGGCAGGATGTCTGTGAGAGTTAAAGGTGCGGGCCAATGCATTATTGATCAGTGGCAGCCACATGTAGTGCAGCCCTCTCCCTGCCGGCCTTGGAGGTCCAACTTCCTGAAGGAATCAGGGCCAAAACAGCTGATGATGATCTCCAAAAAAAAAGAGGAAAAAGGTTTTTAGCAATACCGTCAAAGCCAGTGGGGGTGGGGTGGCGGTTTGGGGGGTTGTACGTGGAAAAAGAAAGAAAGAAGAAAAAAAGAAAGGCTTTTGGAAGAAAGGAGGGAATAGAAAAGAAAGAAGCAAGTACTGGTCATGTGTGGTTGGAGAAGAAGCAGGAGTGGAGGAACAGGAGAGGAAAGGAGGACTGGAGGAAAGAGAGAAGAAAGGAATGGGAGAAGGACTGAAGGAATAGGAGGAAGAAAGAAGGACTGAAAAAAAGGGAGAAGAAAGAAGGACTGGAGAAATAGGGACAAAAAAAAGAAGGACTGAAGAAATGGGAGGAAGAAAGAAGAATAAAGAGAGGAGGAATGAAGGGGAGAAGAAAGGAGGTCTGAAGGAATGAGAAGAAAGGAGGGAGGAAGAAAGGAGGGTTGAAGGAATGGGAGGAAGAAAGAATGATTGATGGAAAGAGAGAAGAGAGGAGGAATGGGAGGAGGAAAGGTCTGGAGGAATAGGGAGAAGAGAGGAGGACTGGAGGAATAAAATAACAAAAAGGACTGAAGGAAATTGGATTCCAGAAAAAAACAAAGACTGAAGGCATATAAAGTTACATACTGAATGAATAGGAGGTTACAGACAGACTGAAGGAATAGGAGGAAGAAAAAAGCTGTAAAGGAATAGAACGAGAGACTGAAACAACAGGAAGAAAAGATGACTGAAGGAATAGCAAGAAAGAAGAAAAGATGACTGAAGGAATATCAAGGAGTGAAGAAATAGCAGGAAGGAGTGAGGGAATAGCAGGAAGGGAGCAAAGAAAAGGGAAAAACCAGTGGGATGAGGGGCAACAAAGAAGAAAGGACAGGGACAAGAAGAAAGGACAGGGACAAGAAGAAAGGACAGGGACAAGAAGAAAGGACAGGGACAAGAAGAAAGGACAGGGACAAGAAGAAAGCAGGATGGAAGAAAGCCCAGAGAAGAAAGAAATGGGTGTGGAAGAAGGGCCATGCACCAGAGCAGGGTGAAGAAGGGCCATGCACCAGAGCAGGGTGAAGAAGGGCCATGCACCAGAGCAGGGTGAAGAAGCTAGACAAAGAAATGGGTGTGGAAGAAGGGCCATGCACCAGAGCAGGGTGAAGAAGGGCCATGCACCAGAGCAGGGTGAAGAAGGGCCATGCACCAGAGCAGGGTGAAGAAGGGCCATGCACCAGAGCAGGGTGAAGAAGGGCCATGCACCAGAGCAGGGTGAAGAAGGGCCATGCACCAGAGCAGGGTGAAGAAGGGCCATGCACCAGAGCAGGGTGAAGAAGGGCCATGCACCAGAGCAGGGTGAAGAAGGGCCATGCACCAGAGCAGGGTGAAGAAGCTAGACAAAGAAAGAGCAAACCATAGCCGATGGGAAGAGGGAAGAAAAGGGGAGAAGAAAGAAGGAATCCAGCAAGGCCTGTGTGTGATAGACTGAAGAGGAAAGGATGAGAAGAGTTTCAAGGAAACAAAATATAGGCCAGTAAAAGAAGACAGAACACACACACACACACACACACACACGCACACACACACACACACACACACACACACACACACACACACACACACACACACACACACACACACACACATTCACACACACCACACACCATACACCACATGCACATGTGCACACATGCACACCACACTCACATACACAGGTATGCACTCACACATTCACTCGCACACACAGACACGCACCTCTCTCTCTCTCTCTCTCTCTCTCTCAATCTAGCTATCTATATCTACAGAAGAGAAAACGAGAAGCTAAAAAAAAAAAAAAAAAGAGCAAAAAAAGCTAGTATTAAAAAAGAAAAAAGAAAGTAGAAAAAGAATGAAGCGGGCAGGGCAAGCATGTGTGATAGATTCGAGCCATGAAACAAGAAGAGTGAAAAAGAAAAAGGAAAGACCACTATCAGTGGTGAAGAAGGAGGAGGAGAAGGAGTGAATTATTCAGAGGCTGGAGGCCTTCGGTGAAGTTCCTTTTACCGCCCACCTTTTTAGGTCTTGTCAGCTAGTGACGATGGAAATAGTGAGGAAAGTCTGTTGCCTGGATGAACTGGGCAAAGTTGTGTGTGTGCGTTTGTATCTGTGCATGTAACTTGGTGTGTGTGGATATGGATGTAAATCAGTGTGTACAGTTTGTGTGTGTGTGTGTGAGAGAGAGAGAGAGAGAGAGAGAGAGAGAGAGAGAGTGTGTGTGTGTGTGTGTGTGTGTGTGTGTGTGTGTGTGTGTGTGTGTGTGTGTGTGTGTGTGTGAGTGAGTGAGTGAGTGACTACATATTACAGTAATTTCTCAATGTGTGTGTGCAGCCTGTCTGCATATATGTGCGTGTGAGAGATGAATTGTGAGCATGTAACTTGACGTGTGCAAATGTGTGCGCACGTGTGAGAGCTGGTACAAGTTGGACCATTATTGAGAGTGTCACCTCTGCAGCCATCCTGGGGTGGCTCTGCAGGCTCCACTGCAAGAAGAGAGTGAAAACAAAGAAGACCCTGGTGGGACGCTTAAGACCCTGGTGGGACGCTTCAAAGTCTTGATGGCGGTGCCATCACAAGGAGAAATAGAACGCAAAGAAGACCTGACAAGACACTTGACACGAATCATTCTCTGCCTGCGCTTCGGGTGCCCCAATGCTTGGCCCCAAACTGCTCCTTCAAAAGACAACTATCGCTTTAATCTTTCACATGTTATAATTGGATTTTCCATGGCTTCACTGATGCACAAGTAAACATCATTTCTTGGCAGACCTCTGCTGCAGAGGAAGAGAAGTGGGGGGGGGGGGGGCATGAAATTGGCAGATGGGGGATGAAGGGAGGCTTGCTGGATGATCATGAAAAGCTGATAACGACGTTAGCGGTGGCATCATCATCCAGGTTACTAATGGAGGGATAGCATGCAGCTAGGTTTTCCTCCATGGATCCTTGACCATGAAGGTGGTCACACATGCATGCATGCATGCATACACACGCACATACACACACATGAATGCACACACGCATTCACACATTCAGACTCATGCAGACACACACACATGCACACACACACACGCATACACACGCATGCACATGCACACACATACACCCATGCATGCACACATATGCATGCACACACACACACACACACACACACACACACACACACACACACACACACACACACACACACACACACACACAATGACACCGAACATTGTGAGTGCCCGTGAAGGACACTTGTGGAACAGCTTTGATAAGACAGTGGATACATTCAGGTGGGAAATTGCTGATGTATTCACTGTACTGGAAATAAAAAATGCTTAAAGCTGCTGACACCCAGCCAAACCTGTCAAGCACACCATTATTCTCTTTTTCTTCTTCTGTTTTTCTTTTTTCTGAAGCTCAGTACCTATATCTTTTTGTACAATAATAAAAATATTTTCTTTTTTTACATGACTTGCTTATTTGAAAGTGTCATTTTTAAGATCTTTAATTCCTGTCTCTTTATTCATTTACATATATTCATTTGTGCTTATTTATGATTACATTTATGAGTTCAGGCTTTTAAAGCTTTTTTAGTCATTTAATGATTTATACACCCTCTTTTTCCCTCTACTATCTTTCTATCACCCTGATATATCCCCACTGGTTGACTGGGCATAAAACACAAATTTACTTACTTCTTTCTTTCTTTCTGTGCATATATCTAAATTGCATCTGATGATGATGTGGGGCTTAATGTCCTTGGATACTGGGCTGACATATTAGGGACGAAATTGCATCTATCCAGTCCTGGTATTTTATTCCAAACACAACGCTAACAATGTAACCATTTTCCTGCCTTCTGCAGATGTGGGTTCGAACCACGTCCGCCATGCCACTCCAAGCCCCACCCTTCATGGCCACGGCCTGAATGCCTGGGATCGGAAGATGTCTGCCCCCGTCTTCCGCACGTCAGAGGAGCACCCAAGCGTGGAGGAGAAGCGGTTGTCACGCACGGCGGAGGTGGAGAACATTCCAGAGATTGTGGAGGAGGAGGAATTGCCCGACCACAACGGTCTGCACTCCCCAACAAGGAGGAGGTAAGGGGACTTCACTCTCCAGCACATTTCTGACATCCTCTTCCTCTAATAAAACTTCTTCTCTATAGTAATAATGATAGAGGGCTTTCAGAAACTCAGAGCACTTCACAACTTGGGGAGGAAGTCAAAGGCAGGTGAAACTATTATATGTTTTTTGTTTGTTTGTTTGTTTTTGATGTTTAAGTGACTGAGCCACAAAATAAGTGTGTGTGTGTGTGAGGGAAGGAGTACATCTGTGTGTGGGTGTTAAATACTGTTTCTCCATTTGAGCAGTTTTTCAGCCCCAAATTTTATTGAATCACAGAATGCTTTATTGTAAAATTATTGATTTTTAAAAAATGTAAATGACAGGCCTCAAAGCAAATTTCTCTGAACAGAGACAGTAGATTTGTAGATATTTGTATGGTATATAACCATGATGAGACTGCCTGAGAAACGTGAATTCACACAGGATGTCATATGTCCTGTTCCTGTGGGCCAAATGGATAGCACTGGAACTGCCCTTGTAGTGTGAGGACGCAGCTCAGTTCAAGTGTGAGGGCCCTCCAGTCACTGGTCCAGATGGAAAGGGGAGCAACTGTGCTCATGAAATCTGACCTGTTGGTTGTTTGTGTTTTGTGCGTCTCTATCATTGACAGCCCTCTGTTTTCTGTCTAGCGTTGACATGCCCTCTGTTTTCTGTCTAGCCTTGACATGCCCTCTGTTTTCTGTCTAGCCTTGACATGCCATCTGTTTTCTGTCTAGCATTGACATGCCATCTGTGTTTTGTGTGTCTAGCATTGACAGCCCTCTGTTTTCTGTCTAGCCTTGACATGCCATCTGTGTTTTGTGTGTCTCTAGCATTGACAGCCTTCTATTTTCTATTTAGCCTTGACATGCCATCTGTTTTGGGCAGATTCCAGCTCACTGTTAGTTGGATGTAAAAATCCATCTAACTGTTTGGTGTATGTTGATGTGTCCAATATTTTGCGTGTCTTTAGCACTGACATGCCCTCTCTTTTGTATATCTAATACTGAAATGCCTTCTGTCTTGTGTGTGTTGCTAGCCTTAATTGATGTGCCTGCTGTTTATTGCTTGCTTTTCAGTTTGATACGTAGTGCCAGTGCAGCTTCGCCTGACATCTACATCTACAGGGAAGACTTTGACGACCTCCCTCCCCCTCCCCCCCCTCCCCCACGCGATGAGGAAGGAAGGGAACTGGAGGGAGGTGCAGAGACAGACACGACGAGAGAGGATGATCACGAGGAGGAGGAAGAAGAGGAGTCGAAGGCTTACCTGAATCCGTCCGGCAATCCAGCAGCAGACGTGTCGTCGTCTAGCATCGGTTTCCCTAGCAACATCAGCAGCATCTCCACCGGCATGGACATTGAGGATGACTCCAAAAGAAAAAGCAAGGTGAGTTTGGGTGTGTTTATTTTGTGTGTCTTTGATTCAGCCCTCGGTTTGGTGACTGATGACCCTCTTGGAGAAAATGACCACCCTGAAGCATACTTAACTCACCATGGTTACCTTGCATGTGGGCCCTGGCTGATGATTCAGAAACAGCAGGATGAGCAGCTGTTGAGCACCCTTACAACATTGCTGACAACACACACTGCACAGACCCAGCTGATCCAGCAATTTAAGGTCCCCTATGCAAAGAGAACCAACAACTATTAGAAAGTTTCAGAAAGTTATCTCTCTTAAGCCTGGAATAGGTCAGAATGAGCCTTGCATGCTTTGTCTGCTGTCAGAAATTCTGCCTATCTCATTTTTGCCCTTGTGGTGCATTCAACTTCATTTCCTCCATTTGTTTTAAGCATTAAGTAACTAGTCACATGAACAATGAGTCGAAGTTGGTTTGTGATGGGGAGACATCTGGTTCACCCTGGTATGACCCCAGCAGTTGCCTCAGCAGTCAGTATCCAGAATCAGAAATTGGCTTTTCTTAATGTAGCAGATACTAAGTGGATTGGCACCACACATGGAATACAGTAACATGAGTGAAGCCTGCTTGTCCCAGATAATTCAAGTCATTGTGTCTGTTCCTTTTTGACAAACAGCACCTGGAAAGAGTGAATGTGTACATGTTACTTGTTTTTGTTTTGTTGTTTATTTATCATTGGTTGTGTTTGCTGATAACCATATGGTGTCCAGAATTGTGAGTTAGCTCTTTACTTTGTGTTGTGTGTGTGTGTGTGTGTGTGTGTGTGTGGTGTGTGTATTGGGAGGAGTGCTGATGTTTGATGACAGATTTGTGTGTTTATTGTGTGTTTTGATGTCTGTTTTTTGTTGTTGTTTTTAACTTGTGTATGAAATGTATGCACCTGTACTGTATGCACCTGTGTTTTGATGTCTGTTTTTTGTTGCTGTTTTTAACTTGTGTATGAAATGTATGCACCTGTACTGTATGCACCTGTGTTTTGATGTCTGTTTTTTGTTGCTGTTTTTAATTTGTGTATGAAATGTATGCACCTGGACCGATTTGAGAAGGGGTGGTCTAAAGCCCATTCTTAGTTGGGCGAATGTTTCTTTGCGAAGCTAGTTGGAAGTATTCGGCAAAGCTAGTTGGTTCTTAATTGGGCCAACTTTTCTTTGCGAACCTAGTTGGAAGTATTCGTCCAAGCTATATTTGGGGTCCAAAAAGCTTCGCTCAGCATGTTCTGGGAACATTCGCCCTATTGGACGATCACTGCCTCTGATTGGCTGAGAGCAGAGCTCTCCTGTGAATGAAGAAAACACAAAAATAAAAATGGATGACGGTGTCGCTAGATTCTTCACTCGCTTCAGAGGGAATTTGTTTATTTGCTGACTTGTGGAAGGCACAGCCTTGTCTCGGAGACCCAGAATGAGATAGTAGTTAGTTGAATTACCATGTGAGGGATGATTAAAGTATATTGACTTGACTTGACTTTAGCCTACGTTTTCGATCATGCTGTCTGCTGCGCGTCTGCTGCAAGTTCGGGCCAAAGTTTGCATCTCATTACAAGCCAGTTGAGAATGAAGTAAAGTTTGGACTGTCCGAACCATATTCGGCGAAGGTTGAATTGTTTGTGCGGTTGAATGAATGAATGAATGAAAATTTATATATAGCGCATAAAAAACTTCCACACAAAACCTCGCGTGTAACCCTAGAATTGTTTCCTACCACTTTTCAGCGTCGGCCGACAGACACGGCGTACTACATTGTGAAGGAGCTGCTGATGACAGAGCGCACCTACAAGAAAGACCTGGAGGTGCTATGTGTGGTATGTGCTCAGATGTTTCTCTGTGCTTACAGGTGCTTTGCCTCTGTTGTCTGCTCTTATCTGTTCGCACTCAATAGTCATCTCTCAGTCTTCAGTCTCCATCTCACTGCAGGTCTCTGTCACACTGTGTCTGATCTTCCTTTCATATCTGATTGCCTGCCCCTCCCGCCCCCGCCCCCCCCCCCCCCACCCACCCCCCAAAACTGCTTTTTATGTTGTTGGTGGGTTTTTTGACTTGTGCGTCTCACCCTCATTTTTTCTCTCTCTGTCTCTCTCTCTGTACTTGTATGTATCTCTGTCTCTCTTTGCCTCTCTCTCTCTTTCTCTCTCCCTCTCTCCTTCTCTCTCTCCCTCCCTTCCTCCCCTCTCTCTCTCTCTCTTCTCTGTCTGCCTCTGCCCCTCTCTCTGTCTCTCTCCCTCCCTCTCCTTCCTGCCTCTCTCTTTCTGTCTCTGTCTCTCTGTTTCTGTCTCTGTCTCTCTGTTTCTGTCTCTGTCTCTCTGTTTCTGTCTCTGTCTCTCTGTTTCTGTCTCTGTCTCTCTGTTTCTGTCTCGGTCTCTCTGTTTCTGTCTCGGTCTCTCTGTTTCTGTCTCTGTCTCTGTCTCTCTGTTTCTGTCTCTGTCTCTCTGTTTCTGTCTGTTTCTCTCTGTCTCTGTCTCTGTCTCTGTGCTGACACACAAGGCTACCTCTGCTTCTCCCACAGCCACATGTACGTCACTCCGTGTCTCATCTTTCAGTGGCTGTGTCTTGTGGTTTCAGTGGTTTCGTAATGCAGTGGGTGGGGACCCTGAGATGGTGAACTCTCTGACGGAACTGATCTTCTCCCGCCTGGACCCTTTGTACGAGTTTCACACGGCCCTCCTGAAGGAGATTGATCAAAGGGTCACAGCATGGTATGACCTGTGTGTGTGTGTGTATGTGTGTGTGTTTGGGTGGAGGGGGGTGTATGTATGTGTGTTTGGGTGGAGGGGGTTGTATGTGTGTGTGTGAGAGAGATGGGGGGGGGGGGGAAGTGTGTGTGTGTGTGAGAGGGGGGAGTGTGTGTGTGTGTGTGGGGGTGAATGTGTGTGTGTGTGTGTGGGGGGGGGGGGGACAAGAGTGTATGCATGCGTGTGTGCTTGTGTTTTTGCATGAGAGAGGGGGAAGGAGTATGAGAGAGGGGAGTGTGTGTGTGTGTGCCTACATATAATGCATGTGTGCAATATAATAAAAGATTATTCATGGCATGATTGTTGTGGTTCACTGACAGGGAGGGAAGAGCCTCATCCACCTCATCACCATCACAGGTGAATGGTGAATATCACCGGATTGGGGACCTCCTGCTTCAGGCAGTGGATGGAGCCCAGCAGGTGGGTAGTTACTGTCAGCTACATGTGGGAGGGGCCAGTGCATGGGCTGTGTGTGCTGTCAGCCACATGTGGGAGGGGCCAGTGCATGGGCTGTGTGTGCTGTCAGCCACATGTGGGAGGGGCCAGTGCATGGGCTGTGTGTGCTGTCAGCCACATGTGGGAGGGGCCAGTGCATGGGCTGTGTGTGCTGTCAGCCACATGTGGGAGGGGCCAGTGCATGGGCTGTGTGTGCTGTCAGCCACATGTGGGAGGGGCCAGTGCATGGACTGTGTGTGCTGTCAGGCCAAGGTGGGAGGGGCCAGTGCATGGGCTGTGTGTGCTGTCAGCCACATGTGGGAGGGGCCAGTGCATGGGCTGTGTGTGCTGTCATCCACATGTGGGAGGGGCCAGTGCATGGGCTGTGTGTGCTGTCAGCCACATGTGGGAGGGGCCAGTGCATGGGCTGTGTGTGCTGTCAGCCACATGTGGGAGGGGCCAGTGCATGGGCTGTGTGT
This sequence comes from Alviniconcha strummeri, assembly GCA_963584105.1. Classification (NCBI taxonomy): domain Eukaryota; kingdom Metazoa; phylum Mollusca; class Gastropoda; family Provannidae; genus Alviniconcha; species Alviniconcha strummeri. The sequence continues at coordinate 545,816 of OY757554.1, forward strand.
GCTGTCAGCCACATGTGGGAGGGGCCAGTGCATGGGCTGTGTGTGCTGTCAGTCCAAGGTGGGAGGGGCCAGTGCATGGGCTGTGTGTGCTGTCAGCCACATGTGGGAGGGGCCAGTGCATGGGCTGTGTGTGCTGTCAGTCCAAGGTGGGAGGGGCCAGTGCATGGGCTGTGTGTGCTGTCAGTCAAATGTGGGAGGGGCCAGTGCATGGGCTGTGTGTGCTGTCAGCCACATGTGGGAGGGGCCAGTGCATGGGCTGTGTGTGCTGTCAGTCAAATGTGGGAGGGGCCAGTGCATGGGCTGTTTGTGCTGTCAGTCCAAGGTGGGCGGAGCCAGTGAGCTGTGTGTGCTGTCAGTCAAATGTGAGTGGATGCAGTGGGCTGTGTCTCCCTGTCAGTCAGATGTGGGTGGAGCCAGTGCATGGGCTGTCAGTCAAATGTGGGTGGGGCCTGTGTGATGTGTTTACCGTCAGTGTGGGTAGGGTTTATGGACTGTGTTTACTGACAAATGTGGGTAGGGCTTATGAACTGTTTACTGTCAAAAGTGGGTGGGGTTTATGGACTGTGTTTACTGTTAGATGTGGGTAGGGCTGATGAACTGTTGTCAGATGTGGGTAGGGCTTACGGGTTGTGTTTACTGTCAGTCAAATGTGGGTGGGGCTTATAGACTGTTTACTGTCATATGTGGGTAGGGCTTACAGGTTGTGTTTACTGTCAGTCAAATGTGGGTGGGGCTTATAGACTGTTTACTGTCATATGTGGGTAGGGCTTACGGGTTGTGCTTACTGTCAGTCAAATGTTGGTGGGGCCATTTGGGTGAGGCCAGCTTTGCTTACTGTTGGTGATAGGTTGGTGATCATGCGTCAGGTCCCTGTCAAGCCAAATGAGGTTAGATGGGTAATTCTGGGCTGATCAGGTTATTTGGATGATTCTGGGCTGATCTGGTTAGTTGGGTGGTTCCAGGCTGATGAAGTTAGTTGGATGGTTCCAGGCTGATCAGGTTATTTGGATGGTTCTGGGCTGATCTGGTTAGTTGGGTGGTTCCAGGCTGATGAAGTTAGTTGGATGGTTCCAGGCTGATCAGGTTATTTGGATGGTTCTGGGCTGATCTGGTTAGTTGGGTGGTTCCAGGCTGATCAAGTTAGTTGGATGGTTCTGGGCTGATCTGGTTAGTTGGGTGGTTCTGGGCTGATCTGGTTAGTTGGGTGGTTCTGTGCTGATCTGGTTAGTTGGGTGGTTCCAGGCTGATCAAGTTAGTTGGGTGGTTCCGGGCTGATCAGGTTAGTTGGGTGGTTCCAGGCTGATCAGGTTAGTTGGGTGGTTCTGGGCTGATCAGGTTAGTTGGGTGGTTCTGGGCTGATGTGGTTAGTTGGGTGGTTCAGGGCTGATGTGGTTAGTTGGGTGGTTCAGGGCTGATGTGGTTGGGTGGTTCTGGGCTGATGTGGTTAGTTGGGTGGTTCTG
>OY757554.1:547476-609976 GCA_963584105.1 Alviniconcha strummeri
TTTAACAGAAGTGTGACCGACTTTGGCAGAAGTGCCACTTGTTAAAAAAATGTGCCACCCATTTTAACAAAATTGCCACCCACTTTGACAAAGGTGTCACCCACTTTAATGAAAGTGCAACCTGCTTTACCAAAAGTGTGACCCGCTTCAGCAAAAATGCCACCCACTTTTAAAAAAAAAGTGCCACCTGCTTTGACAAAAGTATGACCTGCTTTAACAAAAGTGCCTCCTGCTTTAACAAAAGTACAACCTGTTTAATGGAAGTGCCACCTGCTTTAACAAAAGTGCCATCTGCTTTGACAAAAGTGTGACCTGTTTTAACAAAAATGTGACCTGCTTTAACAAAAGTGTGACCTGCTTTGACAAAAGTGTGACCCGTTTTAACAAAAGTTTGACCTGTTTTAACAAAAGTGTGACCTGTTTTAACAAAAATGCAACCTGCTTTAACAAAAGTGTGACCTGTTTTAACAAAAATGCAACCAGCTTTAACAAAAGTGCGACCTGTTTTAACAAAAATGCAACCTGCTTTAACAAAAGTGCGACCTGTTTTAACAAAAATGTAACCTGCTTTAACAAAAGTGCGGCCTGTTTTAACAAAAATGCAACCTGCTTTAACAAAAGTGCAACCTGTTTTAACAAAAATGCAACCTTCTTTAACAAAAGAGTGACCTGTTTTAACAAAAGTGCGACCTGCTTTACCAAAGTTGCCGTATGTTTGTTCCAGGTGGATGGAGGTCATCAACTCAGCCACAAGCAGTGCGCATCGGACACGACTTTTCAGCCGAATGGCTAGTCAGATGGACAGCTAGCACTGGCAGTTAAAGCTGCTGCTGCCAGCCTTGACTTGGAATGCCAGTGGTCATCGCTGTCCCTTTGACCAGTGAGAGCTGTTTGCAGTGCTAGCGGAGCCAAAGAATTGACCCTGAGATTCTCCAGGCAGTTGATGTCTGAAGCAAACTTCTTAGAGTGCAGAGCCTGCTCTTCTTGTGTGAAAACTGGATTTTTAGTGGATTTTAAAACTGTTTCACTCTGTTGCCTTCGTGCCTGACAATACAAATGAGAAATCTTGGGGCAGCAAAAGATGAAACATACAGATTTGTACCCCCCCACCCCCCAAAAAAACACACACACATAAAATTACGTATACACACACACACACACGCATGAACACATACACATACACACACATGCATGAGTGTTCACACACATGCATGTATATATATACACATGCGTACATGCCGCACAAACATATATACGCATGCATCACACACACACACACACACACACACACACACATGTGCACATACACTCACTCACACACACACACACACACACACACACACATTCACACACACAATCACACACACAGACACACATGCTCACATTTCCCCTTGTTCAGCTTGTGGAGGGCATGAAAATGAGGCACATGGTCAAGAAAAGATGATTGTGTTTGCCCGAGTTAATGAACAGCAAAGAGAAAAGGTGACACAGTTGTTAGAGCTGAACAGGGATCCTGCATGGTACACTTCAGTGCAAGACATGCATCATAGGGTTCCCACACCAATTGCATTCAGTGTAACATGTGCTTGGCAGGGTTCATGCATCTACTGAGTTAAGTGTAAGACATGACTGATAGAGTTCCCACACCTGTTGAGTTCTGTGTAACATGCTTAGCAGGGTTCCCTGCACATGTGCAGTTTAAGTTGTGCTTGATAGGGTTCCCACTCCTGTTTGATCAAGTTCATTGTGAGACGTGCTTGATAGGGTTCCCACTCCTGTTTGATCAAGTTCATTGTGAGACGTGCTTGATAGGGTTCCCACTCCTGTTTGATCAAGTTCATTGTGTGACACACATGATAATGTTCCCACACCTGTTTGAGTTCATTGTAAGACATGCCTGATAGGTTTTATGCACCTGTTGAGTTCAGTATACAATGTGTTTACTAAGGTTCATGCACACACCTGTTCAGTGTAATACATGCTTTAACAGTGTTCCCAAACCTGTTGAGTTCATTTTAAGATGTGCTTCATAGGGTTCCCGCATTCCTGCAGCTGTTGAGTTCAGTATAAGAGGTGCTTAAATCCGGTGCCCACAGCTGTTGAGTATAAGATGTAGTTGGTAAGGTTCCGGCACCTTATAAGAGATGCTTAGTAAGGTTCCCACAGCTGATCAGTTGTGTGTAAGATGTACTGAGTAGGGCTCCCACAGCTGTTGAGTTAGGTGTAAGATGTGCTAAGCAGGGATGCTGTAAGATGTACTGAGTAGGGCTCCCACAGCTATTGAGTGTTAGATGTGCTAAGCAGGGATGCTGTAAGATGTACTGAGTAGGGCTGCCACAGCTATTGAGTGTAAGATGTGCTAAGCAAGGCTGCTGCCTCAAGATGTTGTAAGTAAGGATGCTGCCTGAAGATGGTCTAAGTAGGGATGCTGCGTCTGTAGTGTAAAGGCATGAAGTAACTGACTGCTTCGCCGAGACATTGTCAAGGCTTTTCTTCACTGAAGTTACATCACAAGTCAGCCTGCACAAAGTCTCGGCGACCACTGATTGGCTAGTCAGTTTATCAGACGTGACCGGGTCGTCGGCCATTGATGACTGCAGGGTAACGTGAGCTGTGGCCAATGGAAGAAGAAACTGACGCTGCTGAAGTTTGTGTTGCCCAGCTGTAGCGTCAGCGGATGGTGTGGGACCCGCCTGACCACAGCTGCAGGAACAGAAAGAAAAGAAAGGATGTGTTCTGTCGCAAATTGTCCAAGGTTTAGGCACAGGTAGCCTGCTGTCTTCACGTTAACAACCCAACTGACTGAAGGCATATTTGCTGAGTGGTCCTTCGGAAGGCATATTTGCCGAGTGGTCCTTCGGAAGGCATATTTGCCAAGTGGTCCTTCGCCAAGTTGGCGAAGCTATATTTAGAACCGTTTTTAGTGTAATACTTGCTTTGTAGATCTCTCTCAGCAGTCTAGATCAATGCAAGAAGAGTTCTGCTTAACTTTTGTGAACAGTTGCTTAGCTGTCCTCTTTCTTATTGTTTGGTTGTGCATGTATCACTGCATGTGTGTGTGTGTCTGTTGCAAGTATTATGTTTAAAAGCTGTGGTCTTATCTTTGCAATACCTGTACTTGCAGCACAGGTCTTCTTTTTTTTAAGCATTTAATTGTCGAATTCAACAAGACTGTGATTTCATTCTTTTTTCTTAAAAATTTTTCCTTTTTAATTTTTGGTTTTTGTTTAATTCTTTTTAAATTTCTTATACATCGAAGTTGATGCTCCCCACTGGTATGTGCATTGGAGTTGTCTCCACTTAGTTTTGGTCACCAAGCCCCACAGGCAAGATTTTGTGCTAGAGTCTGGCTGGCCAAGACTAGCAGCATTGCAGTGGGGCAAAACTTCAGATTTTCAGAGGAGATATAGCAAAGTTATACTTCCACAGATACCTGAAGGAAATACAGCAACATGTTGCATGATAATACAACATGCTGAATCTGAAGGTCATAATGAGGAATTGGCTAGATTGAATAGATGTTTGAATGGCCAATGTCTTATCTTTTTTGCTTTTAAAGTTATTTTTATTCAGGTTAGAGTGGTTGTCTTTTTCCTCCTTACATATTAATCTGATATGATAATTTCATCTTTCCATTCCACTTCTTGGAGATTGTCGTTACACCCCTCCCCTCCCCCCCCCCCCCCCCCCCTCCACACCAGTCTGGTTGAGCCAAAGATACTGCTGATGTATATGTACCTTCTCCATTCTGATTGCTGTGCAGTCCTGACACCCTCTGCTTTGTGGCAAAGGCTGGATACAACCTATTTCTAGTTGGCTAGAAAAAGCCAATTGACTATCTCTGTGGTAAAGGATGAACACCACCCCTTTGTAACTAGCCAGAGAAAGCCAACTGACCTTTTCCTCTGTGGTTAAAGCTGAATACCACTTCTTTCTAGCATCCTCTGTGGTTAAAGAGAATACCACTTCTTTTTAGCAAGCAGGAGAAAGGCAACTTACTTTTTCCTTTGTGGTTAAAGCTGAGTACTAATTCTTTCTAGCTAGCTAGAGAAAGCCAGCTTACTTTTCCCTCTGTGGTTAAAGCTGAATACCGCTTCTTTCTACCCAGCCAGAGAAAACTAGCTGACTTTTTTCTCAGCCAACTGACGAGAGCTGTGTTTAGGGCTGAATACCACTTCTGTCTGTTTAACCAGAGAAATCCAGTTGATTAGAGCGTTGTTTGAGGCTGAATATCACTTCTGTCATCTGTTTAACCAGAGAAAGTCAAATGACTAGAGCCGCCTATGAGGCTGAATATCACTTCATTTTGCTTGACCAGAGAAAGCCAGCTGATCAACTGCATTTAGTGGCGAGCATTTTTGTGTCTTGTGGAGTCTTTAGCTGATACTGGTTACTGCAATGGCCAGGATGGGCTTTGAATGACAGTTGTTTGTTAGACTTGACTTTTGTTAAATGCTGAGTTGTTTCTATTGTTCTGGTGGGGACAAACATCCCCGGGGTGGGGAAGGGGGACCACCCCCAGCTACTGCACTGTTACATTCAGAAAAAATTTTGGTGCAAAGATAAGCAGCAGTGTGTAAATCATTTTAACTTTTGTTTGGTTGTGGGGGGCTAAGACACAGGTCCGTTGGTTAACCTGGTTTAATGCAGACTTGTCTCTGAAGAGGTATAGATCCCAGGAGGCAGGGAAAAGGGAGACTATACCTAACGCTACACTGTCATCACCAGAATGACTCCTACATCAAGATGGCCAGTGGTGAGAGCTCACAGGTCAGTTCCACAAACAGCCACTTTTCAAGAGAAATGAGAGGCAAAGTAGGCGGAAGCAGGGTCCTTCTGCTTACCAGCCTGGTGCCTTCCTGTTGGGCCAGACAGTCTCTTGTCATGTAGAGTAACAGTGAGTCGCTTCCCCATGGTCACAAAGAATGCAGGTGTGTTGGGGTTATCTTCCCTGGGAAGGTTGTGTCACTTTCATTCCACACTGTCAGTGGCGTGTGGCTTGCATTGGCTGACTGAAGTGTACATGTTTCATGGATAGGATTTCATTCCATACCGTCAGTGATGTGTGGCTTGCATTGGTTGACTGAAGTGTGTATGTGTCATGCATAAAGAGTTCACCCCACACTGCCTGTGACTTGTGGCTTGAATTGGTGACTGAGCTGTACCAGTTTCATGGATAGGATTTCATTCCACACTGTCGGTGACATGTGGTTTAAAGTGGTTGAGTGCATGATAGAGGTGTTGTAGACAATGATTTCACTTCATGCTTTTAGTGATTGTATGAATCATACATGTGTCATAGTTTATGCTTTCATTTCATGCTTTCAGTGACTTGTGCTTAAAATTGATTGAGTGAATTGTACTGGTGTTATAGATGTTTTTGCTGTGTGCTTTTAATGATTGAGTGCATGATACATCTGTTGTAGATAATGATTTCACTCCATGCTCTCAGTGGCTTGAAAGTTGAATCGCTTCAGTGAATTGCGTGTAATTTTTTTGTCCTAGAAAATGATTTCACTCCTACAGGCACATGAAAGAGTGATTATGAGGACTTGGCAATGTGTCTGTTGAATGGAAGAAGAAGAAGAAAGAGAAGTAGAGAACTCAGATGAACAAGTACATGCAGTAAGACTGGAACAAAGTGTAGGTGGCTGTGGCATGCTGAGCCAGGTTTTGATTTTAGCTTGCTTGTGACTCATAAAACATGCTGGTTGTTTGAAACTTGCTTGACACTCTCAGCTTGCTGCTGGCTCTGAGCTTGCTTGTAACTCTCAGCTTGTGGGTGGCTCTGAGCTTGCTTGTAAGTCTCAACTTACTGGTAGCTTTGAGCTTGCTTGTAAGTCTCAACTTACTGGTGGCTTTGAGCTTGCTTGTCAGTCTCAGCTTACTGGTGGCTTTGAGCTTGCTTCTAAGTCTCAGCTTGTGGGTGGCTCAAAAAGAGTGATTATGAGGACGTGGTGAGCTTGCTTGTAAGTCTCAGCTTGTGGGTGGCTCAGAGTTTGCTTGTAATTCTCAGCTTGTGGGTGGCTCAGAGTTTGCTTGTAAGTTTCAGCTTGTGGGTGGCTCAGAGTTTGCTTGTAAGTCTCAGCTTGTGGGTGGCTCAGAGTTTGCTTGTAAGTCTCAGCTTGTGGGTGGCTCAGAGTTTGCTTGTAAGTCTCAGCTTGTGGGTGGCTCAGAGTTTGCTTGTAAGTCTCAGCTTGTGGGTGGCTCAGAGTTTGCTTGTAATTCTCAGCTTGTGGGTGGCTCAGAGTTTGCTTGTAAGTCTCAGCTTGTGGGTGGCTCAGAGTTTGCTTGTAATTCTCAGCTTGTGGGTGGCTCAGAGTTTGCTTGTAAGTCTCAGCTTGTGGGTGGCTCAGAGTTTGCTTGTAAGTCTCAGCTTGTGGGTGGCTCAGAGTTTGCTTGTAAGTCTCAGCTTGTGGGTGGCTCAGAGTTTGCTTATAACTCTAAGCAGCTTACTGGTGGCTCTGAGCTTGTAACTGTGAACTTGCTGGTGGCTCAGAGCTTGTAACTGTGAACTTGCTGGCGGCTCTGAGCTTGTAACTGTGAACTTGCTGGCGGCTCTGAGCTTGTAACTGTGAACTTGCTGGCGGCTCTGAGCTTATAACTGTGAACTTGCTGGTGGCTCTGAGCTTGTAACTGTGAACTTGCTGGTGGCTCTGAGCTTGTAACTGTGAACTTGCTGGTGGCTATGAGCTTGTAACTGTGAACTTGCTGGTGGCTCTGAGCTTGTAACTGTGAACTTGCTGGTGGCTCTGAGCTTGTAACTGTGAACTTGCTGGTGGCTCTGAGCTTGTAACTGTGAACTTGCTGGCGGCTCTGAGCTTGTAACTGTGAACTTGCTGGTGGCTTTGAGCTTGTAACTGTGAACTTGCTGGCGGCTCTGAGCTTGTAACTGTGAACTTGCTGGTGGCTTTGAGCTTGTAACTGTGAACTTGCTGGCGGCTTTGAGCTTGTAACTGTGAACTTGCTGGCGGCTCTGAGCTTTTGGGTTTCTCCAAGCTTTCATTCCCAGCTTGCTGAATACTGGGAGCTTGCAGGTGATGCTGAGCTTGCTTGTAACTCTCAGTTTGGTTTTGCTTCTAACCTTCAGCTTGCTTGTAACTCTCTGCAGCACTTGCTCTGTGGTAGTACTGTGTTTGTTACAAATAGCACTTTGTCTTGGAATATTTAGGTTGAAGTGCAGAAAAAAAGCAGGAACAAAAGGGGGGGAGGGAGCAAATAACTGATTGTTGAGGCATTATACTGAGGTCTGGAAGTAAATTCAGAAAATGATAAGATAAAGAGAGGAAAGGTCTGCCCCCATCATAAAGAGCCTGTTGGGTGCGTCAGTCCCTCTTGGAGCTGAATCAGATTATTGCTCCCCAAAAGCTCAACAGAGAGCAGAGGGGTTATCAAAATCTGGTCCAAATTGCCTTGAAAATGGGAGAGTTGGATAGGATTCAGAGTTTGGAGCATCCTCAAAGTTTGTTCTGGCACACTTAGGCTGTGAGACTGACCAGTCCAAGCATAACATTGTCACCTGTTGAAGTAAACAGTGACATGTCTAGATTTATGAAGTGGTCAGAGCACAAACAACAATGTGACCTGTGGAAGTGAACACTGGCAAATGCATCAGCAGCCCCATCAGCTATAAACCTATTTTACTTATTGAAATATACGCACTTGGCAACATACTTATAAATGTTGATATTTCCTGTAAAGTTGTTGCTCATTTCTTGTAGGCTTGTTGCTCATAACCAAGTTTCTCATTTATCGCTCGAATTTGTCATATTGTAAATAGTGCTGGGCTGAGTGAGTGGGCAATGCATGCCTTCCATCACTGGCTGAGTGAGAGGGCAGTGTGTGCCTTCCATCACTGGCTGAGTTAGAGGGCAGTGTGTGCCTTCCATCACTGGCTGAGTGAGAGGGCAGTGCTTGCCTTCCATCACTGGCTGAGTGAGAGGGCAGTGCATGCCTTCCATCACTGGCTGAGTGAGTGGGCAGTGCTTGCCTTCCATCACTGGCTGAGTGAGAGGGTAGTGCATGCCTTCCATCACGAGACTTTTGGGCTGATCACATTATGGGAAGACACTCTTAAGCCACACAATGCTTTGCAATGTGTCATTTTGTTAGTGTCATAAGGACAGCCTCAGATTTTGTAGCTGCAGGCGGAAGGCGCATCCCACGCACATTGCAGGCTTTAGAATACGCTGTAAATACGCCGGTGGAAAGCAAGCAGCGCTGACCAGTTGGCACAAAAGTAAAAAATGTCAACTGAAAGAAAGGCAAACAAAAAGGCGGACTCTTTGATCTTAATTTGATCTGTTTCTTTTGCCTTTTGTATATTCCAAAAAGGTGAGCTGAAAGGTCAAACAAAATGGTGGACTCTTTGATCTTAATTTGATCTATTTCTTTTGCCTTTCTTTGTAAATTCCAAAAAGGTGAACTGAAAGGTCAAACAAAATGGCAGACTCTTCGATTTGAATTTCTTCTATTTCATTTGCCTTTGTTGTGATAATTCCTGACTCATTGCCATGACAGCAAGAAACAGCTCATCCTCATTCTCAGAGCATGAATCCTCACCATACAGGATACTCTTTTATTTATTCAGAGCGAAGTAAGTTTCAAGTGACAGCTTTTTGAACTGGCCTTGTGGAAACCTCTGGCTAAGAACACCATTTTATTTATCCACAGCGAAGTAGGATCAAAGCGACAGCTTTTTGAACTGGCCTTGTGGAAACCTCTGGCTAAGAACACCATTTTATTTATCCAGAGCGAAGTAGGATCAAAGTGACAGCTTTTTGAACTGGCCTTGTGGAAACCTCTGGCTAAGAACACCATTTTATTTATCCACAGCGAAGTAGGATCAAAGTGACAGCTTTTTGAACTGGCCTTGTGGAAACCTCTGGCTAAGAACACCATTTTATTTATCCACAGCGAAGTAGGATCAAAGTGACAGCTTTTTTAATTGACCAGGCATAAACATCCGGTCGAGTGCCAAGTGAGTGACAAGATAGCTCTGGCCTATGCAGCGTGCAAGCAGTGAAATCAAATCATGTGCAACCATGCGTTGTCAAACCCAGAGATTGCAAAGCCTCATGTGGCTTATGCCCAGTGAACATGCCGGATCTGATTTGCAGCCAATTTGGGTCAGCACAGAAGCATTAGCCAAAAGAGGGCCTGATGATTATTGCACACTGGCTTGCTTCCAGACTGGATCTGTTTGGCTCAAACCTGACACAGCCAGAACCAGATCAGATCCGGGCAGCTTTTGCACAGTATGGTTGGGGCCATCTGTAGAAGAATGCAACCAAATCTGAAAGTGGGAAACTGGTACTAGACCAGTTGCATTCTGGCAGGATCGGGCCTGACAGTTCTTGCGCACTGGCTTGCGTCTGGACCAGGTGCAAAACCTGGCCACATCAGAAAGTATGATCCAGGCCTTCTTTGGAAGAATGGAACCAAATCAGATGCAGGAAGTCAGATCCGGCATATATGATCTGGCCGGATTATGGCTGCTTGCTAGCTGTAATGGCCATATTTGGCTGTACCCAGTCGGATCCAGCATATTTAGAGGGTACTTTACGAGGAGACCATCCCACAGCAGCGGGCACGGAGCAGCGCCCTCGTGCTTCTTTTTGGCTGTGTGGTGGTGAGGAGTGCAGTGATAGCGTGCCTTTGGACTAGCTGTGTGCCAAAGGCACTGGCTCACAACATCCTTCCTCCAGCCACTGCCCTTGTTAATTACGCCATAGTGTCTCTGAAAACTGTCAGCTAACAGGCAGTTTTTCATTGGTGCTTAAATGATGCCCAGTTTGCAACAGACAGCTTAGAGGCTTTTTGTCTTCTTTTTTTATGAACCCAGACAGAACTCATTTTCTACCAGGACGTCCATGCTTCTATGCTTACATTCCTGCTTGGACACTACGTTGCTTCCACAGTCTCATCACTACCCAGACATTTCAAAGGGCACTGACCATGGCGGTGGACAGCTGCGTGGAGATAAAGAGTGCCCCTTCAGTGGTGTAACCAGTCCTGGCAGAGATAAAGAGTGCCCCTTCAGTGGTGTAACCAGTCCTGGCAGAGATAACGAGTGCCCCTTCAGTGGTGTAACCAGTCCTGGCAGAGATAACGAGTGCCCCTTCAGTGGTGTAACCAGTCCTGGCAGAGATAAAGAGTGCCCCTTCAGTGGTGTAACCAGTCCTGGCAGAGATAAAGAGTGCCCCTTCAGTGGTGTAACCAGTCCTGGCAGAGATAAAGAGTGCCCCTTCAGTGGTGTAACCAGTCCTGGCAGAGTTTGGAGGAAGGTGGCGGAAAGTGGTGCTGGGAGTGTGGCAGCGATGACCAACCAGCAACAACAGACGTCACTGACATGCTACCTGTCATCATCACTGACATGCTACCTGTCATGGGTAGAATAATAATCATCATGAGTATCTCTTGTCCAGCACAAATAGTTTGCAGCACAAACATTTTGCTTGCACCATTCACCCAGGCCTACAGGCTCCCGCCTCAGTCATCAAGTGCATGCAATACAATCTTTTCTTCTGCCATCTTCTTCCTTTCCTTCTTTTGTTGTTGTTTTTTGTTTTCAGTGGAAAAAAATCTTCATTATGCAAAAATAGTCTGCATGCGTGTGTGCTCCTCAATTTCTGTGCCATTTCTGTGTAACTTTTAACGTTTTTTTCCTCTTTTTCTCTCTCCATAGTTGATCGCAGGTTTTGATAATTCTGGTGTGTGCCGTACAAGACCAGGGACCTTTATGGGGGGAATTTGTTGTCAGTTGTGACTTGCGTGTGTGTACAGTAATGATGTAGCTTTGAGGCCGCAAGTGACTCCCTGGTGTGTGAAGACAACAAAGGGGAAGAGGGGAGTGAAAAGAAATGTGTTCAGAGGGGTGTGAAATGTAAATAAATTGTGTGTAGAGAATGAAGACAGCAAAACAAGGCTCTCTATGGCTTCTGGGCACCGCACGGTGCACAAAGGCCCGAGTGTGTGTCACAAATGATGATGTAGAGAATGTAGAACAGTATTGTTACACAGTCTCTGAGTTGTATGTATATATACATTCTTACTTCCTTGTGCTGCCCCCCCGCCACCACCACCACCCTCCTTTTTTCTTTTTTCTTTCTTCTTTCGTTTTTAGTGAGCTTTATAGTGGGGATGTTTTTCCATGGGAAGTTCAGGTGGTTGGCTGTCCTTACAGAAAGCTGCAGCCACAGAGCTGTGCTACCAGGCCCCCAGCATAGTGGTGCCGCCTGAGTGGTTCAACTCCCAACAGAGGAAACTCTACAGAATGGTCCTAGACAGATAGGAGAGTGTTACTGCTGCCATACAATATGTTAATGTGCTCATACCTGGAGTGATGAATGACCCACCCCAAGATGGAAGGGGGGGGGGGGGGGGTTGCTTCCCGAAACCCTGAAAGAAGATTTGAACCAGCAACCTTTGCAGTCCAGTGCCTTCCACATCTCGTCCACACCATTGTCTAAAATTAAACATGTAACTTTGAATTTGTACAATAACACACTTTGGTTTGTACAATAACTGTACAATAACACACTTTGGTTTGTACAATAACACACTTTGATTTGAATGGTTGTGACACAGGTTCTTGACATCAAGTCATGATGCATGTCAAAGGTTTTACTGGCGCTTGCAATTGATTTTGATTTTTGTGTTGCATGAATTATATTATGTAACATGTCCATTTTTTGTGAATCAACTGATTTGAAGTGCCTGTGGGCATCATGCTGGTAGCTTTATGTGTTGTAACTGTGAGTGCATACTAATCATGAGAGGAGTAAGACACCAGCATTCTGGATTTACTTACTGTGGCTACCAGCATTTTGAACTGATTTGCTGTGGCTAGCTATTAGTGTGAATTGTTGATGTTTTATTGTTTGGTTTTTGTAAACACCAGCATTCTGGATTTACTTACAGTGGCTACCAGCATTTTGGATTAATTTGCTCTGGCTAGCTGTTAATGGAAATTGTTGATGTTTGGCTTTATTGTCTGGTTTTTGTAAGCTTGCATATAGACAAATAATGAATCGGCCTGAACTGCTTTTTGTTTGTTAACTGGGCATTAATTTCAGCCAGCGTGTTCTCACAGTGTTGGAGCGTTAATGCTTGCTTTGCTTGATGCCCTCCTTTAGCATTATGTAGGAAGTTACTGAGATCTGTTTAGAAAAAGAGAGGAATAAGCCAGAAGAACTGGCAGCGCCATTAACTCCAGTGGAAAGTTTCAGGCTGAGCAGAGGATACTGTGTTTACACTTGGCCGTCCTGGGACAGATGCAAGCCTTGCTACAGAGTAGGGCTGAGCATGGCTCGCATTTCATTGTTTCTTCGTCTGCTGTATGAAGTCTTTTGTATGAAGTTGCAGAATTTCTGCCTCTCAGTATACTTTACAACGGCGTTCAGGAAGTGGTCCACTTGAAATTGAAGTGCAGTGTATTAATTTGCATGCTGGAATTGTCTGTGCCAAAGCTATGCATTTCACAGGACTTAGCCACTGAGAATCTAAGAGTTGTGACCAGGCCTGTAATCTAAGAGCTGTGACCAGGCCTGTAATCTAAGAGCTGTGACAATGCCTAGTATTTGATAGAACACACAAGACTACCATTAATTTTGTTTGTGCAGCAAGTGGAATAGTACACAGAAGACTACCATAAATTTTGTCTGTGCAGCAAATGAAACAGTACACACAAGACTACCCCTGATTTTGTTTGTGCAGCATGTGAAATAATACACACAAGACTACCATTAATTTTGTCTGTGTGGCAAGTGAACAGCACTGAAATGAAAGTGTGTCAAATTGAATACTTTCTGTTGGTCTAATATATTTTTGTTCATCCATCAGTATGAGCCTGATTGTGCTTTTATATATTCCTTCTCCGCACTTGAGGCGCACTAGTGTGTGCTGGAGGTGCTGGGTGAAGAAGTGTGAAACACAGGCCTGTGTCCGCATCTACTCCAGTCTCTAAACATGAACAAGGTTAACTCACATTTCAACTTCTCACTCTCCAAGGTCTAACTCTGAACCTAAGCAAGGTTAACTCACTCTCCTAGGCCCAACTGTGAACCTAAGCAGGGTTAACTCACTCTCCTAGGCCCAACTCTGAGCCTAAGCAAGGTTAACTCACTCTCCTAGGCCCAGCTCTGAACCTGAGCAAGGTTAGCCTCACTCTCCTAGGCCCAGCTCTGAACCTAAGCAAGGTTAACTCACTCTCCTAGGCCCAATTCTGAACCTAAACAAGGTTAACTCACACCTGAACTTCTCACTCTCCTAGGCCAACTCTGAACCTAAGCAAGGTTAACTCACTCTCCTAGGCCCAATTCTGAACCTAAAAAAGGTTAACTCACACCTGAACTTCTCACTCTCCTAGGCCCACCTCTAAACCTAAGTAAGTAATTTGGTGTTTTACGCCCAGTCAACCATTACGGTTATCTCTGGGCGTTCCTCTAAACCTAAATTGTATTATTCACATTTCAGCTTCTCGCTCTCCTGGGTCCAATACGAAACCTAAACAAGGTTGACACACCTCATGAGTAAGTGCTTACCTTGCTTAGCTTCAAATATTCTGATAGTTCTTACACAGGATAAGAGACAACTCCCCCCCCCCCCCCCCCCCCACCATCCCCCATCCACTACACAGCATAAAAGACAATCCCCCATTCCCCACCCCCTACACAGCATAAGAGACAATCCCCCATCCCCACCCCCTACACAGCATAAGAGACAACCCCCCCCCCCCCCACCCCCAACCCCTACTTCCTTGCACATTTTTTTCCCCTCCTTCAGAGTTTATAGTTTCAAATGCAAGTTGTGTCAGGTTTCTTATCTCCTGTTGCTTTATGCTAAAATTTATTTTAATATGCTCAGTTTATGAACAGTGCTTTTATTGTGAAAATCAAATATACAAAATTGCATATGTACAAGTATGACCACCATTTTTAACAAAGGCAATCATGAATGTTGAAGCTGATGTATTAGATATGGTCTGGATGTGCACCCATGGCTGACCAAGTGTTTCACATCTTTTCACCACATGTTAATGGGACAGTGTGGTTGTGAATTATTGCGTGATCGGAAATGATGAGTTGTGAACAAAGATAAGTTGTGTACATAGTCTTTATTTAAGGCACTAAGAATAATGAAAGCTGTTTTCGTAAAAGGAAGAAATGTGTATCTTTGCATGCTTCATAAAAACATTGTGACATTTTTGGCTTCTGAGTCCATTGTGTTGTATGTGTGGAAAGTTTCGGAATTGTTTGAGGTGTTTGTGAGTGTGGGCATGCATGTGTGCATGCATGTATGCATGTGTGTGTGTGTGTGTGTGTGCGCAGACACATACAGTGGGTACTTACTGTACTCTGTACAGTATTTCAGTACTCTGTACAGTATCTGTGTTTGGCAGAATAATTTCTGCTAAGAAGAGAAAAACTTAACGCTTTTTATTTTTATTTTTTAAATCCATTTAGAAAAGTGATGAACAGGAATATGTGGCATAACTTTCTGTTCAATTGGTTTGGCTTCATATACTGTAGTATTAGCTCAGTGTAAGTAAAATTGGCATGTTCACATGAGTACCACATGCTTCACAAATTACATGCACAATACAAAAACTGTCTAAAAAACACATCATACAAATCAACAGTAACTGGTGATACATTATAAATTACAACTGCATAATCAGATTGTGTAACAAAAACTATATAAATACAACATCCAAATGAACACTAACTGGTAACAGTGTAAATGATGACAATGCATAATTGTGTACCATCCACACTCTCGAAATGAATGAAGACCACATGGCTGAAAGCACAACACATGCAAGAGAGAAGATGGAAAATGGACCAATGAGTAAGTTGTGTTTATGCCCAGACAAGCAGGATGGTTATATCTCGAGGCAAAATGGAATGATGAAAATGGTCGGGACAGGAGGGTACGGAATGCCGGATGAAAGCAGGGAGAAACGGGTGTTGAGCGACAAGGAGAAGCTGCAGAGGCTCCTGGCACACTCACACTCATCGCGCAAACAGCAGCTGACAAAGATCCACAAAAAGAGCTCAGCACAAACTACATGATGAAGCAACACTGACTGACCAGACAGTAAGCCCAGATCCAGATCTGTGTGTGTTTGTGTGTGTATGTGTGTGTACATATTGAAAATGTGCAAAGAAGCAACACCAAATAATTTGTTGTTGTTACTTGTAATATGCCTATTAAAAAATAAATTTTAAAAAATGTGCGTGTGTGTGAGTGCATGCGTGCGTGCGTGCGTGTGTGTGTGCGTGTGTGTGTGTGCGTGTGCGTGTGTGTAATATCGCCTTCCTGTGAAGAGACATAAAGCATTGCCTGATATACCAAATGCCATATTGCTGGCGTAAACAACTTGGAGTGTGAACAAAGATTAGGGGTACTAAAATGTCCATGCCTGCAATACAGAAGAGCAAGCGGTGACATGAATTACAAATAATAATTAAAATTATACATGGTTTTTATGAATATGATCCTGAAACTATTCCTTGTTCAAGCTGAATCAGTCTGGTGCAACAAGAGGGCACCCTTTCAAGTAGCAAGTTCTTACTAATCAATATGTGTTTGTTTTTTTGTTTTTGTTTTTACTTACTTAGTTATAAACAATTGGAACAACTTGCCACCCAACATTGTATTAGCAGGAACACTAAACTCCTTCAAAAACTTTCTAAACATTGGGAACACAAAATACTTAGCGTAAGGTAACTAGTAAAAACAAGCAAGGTCAATACATACAGCACCCTTAAAAAGAACAGTGTTGACCATACTATACATCAGCATGCAACTTAGGAGGCAAAAGGCTAAAAAGCCTATAAGCCCTAATTTGATATTTTGGTATGACTGAACTGTAAATCCCTATAAAATAAAGTTTTCAAGTACACTCGCTCTCTCTCTCTCTCTCTCTCTCTCTCTCTCTCTCGCACGCACGCACGCACGCACGCACGCGCACACGCACACACACACACACACACACACACACACACACACACACTCTCTAAAAATAAAAATAAAAAAAATAAAAAATGTTTTGCATTTTTTCAGTGAAAAGATGTCATTCGCAGTGACCTCCCCTTTGGAACTCGGCTTCTTTCGACAAAATCCGTGGGTACATTCCCTGTCTGCTGTGGCTGAATTGTAAGTTTCCTTTGTTGTAAATTATGATTGTAATCTTCAGCTTAGCTCCACATTGTAGTGCACCGCTGCGTTTATATAAAATGTATTTCATTTATTTTGTTTGTAGTGGTCTCAATTCAACTAGAATTTTGTTTTCTTTGAATCCTACCGCGACTGTCTTCAGCGAGGCTAACAAAAGTTGCAAGACAAGTTCTCGGTCTCACTTTGAACACAAAATAGCTTTAAAAAGGTACCTTAAGATCACCAACTAGCTGTCCCGCCTCGGTGTTGCTTTTAATTTTTGTTTGTTATGTGTTTCCTAGACCAGATTCTGCAGCCAGATCGTGCAAACAGAGGCATTGTTAATTGTACGGGGGATTTTACTGTCGTCTGCCGTGCTTCGCTGGGCAGGGTCAAGGCCATTCAGTTGCAGAGGGGCCACTTCGAAGGCTGATGCGTTCAATAAAATTGCTTCCGTTCGAATTTACGCAATTGTTGCATTCCTTCCTTCTACTCCAGTAAATAATTAGACTTTTTCCTGCGCATATTTGTGAATAGTTATGGCGTATTGACATCCCCCGCCCCCGCCTTGCAGCTGCAGACTCAGTGATAAGTGATAGGTGTGGTGAGTAATGTGTTGTGACTGGGGAATCTTTGCTTGGCCTACATTTGAAAATCGGAAATGGGTGTGCCAGTAGCACTATGGGTGGTCATAATGGGTTCTGCAATTTAAAATGACACTTCTGCACATCAGTTGCTCAAAAGTCTAAATAGTCAAAGTGTAGAAAAACACAAAATAAAGCTAGTATTGATTCTGTTTTTAAAAACATTCAATACAATTAACAATAAAACATCAACAACTCAGTGAAACATTGAGCTAAAAACCGCACAAATACATGGAAAATACTTAACAATAACAATGTACACACACACACATGCATGCATGCACGCACCCACCCACATTATTCTTCTGGCTTACCAATAACTTAAAACATTCAATAAATTACAATAAAACTAAATTCCTTAAACAACAAAACACTAAAATCGAAACACTCAATCGACCACAACATATAAATTATAGGCAGCATTTATGAAGAAATACTTCAGTTTCTACTTTTAGAGACATCTGATTTCCATTCCAATGAAATTTCAACATCATCCAGTTCTGTCAACTGGTTCAAAAGTAGTTGAGAATTCAAACTGACTACTATCACTATCAGAGTTCCACTCTGAGAAATTGTGAAAGTTTGGCCACAAGTACAACAGTATTACAGCTGTTGTTTGTAGTGCTCAGTGGAAATGTCTTGAAACATCACATTTGGCTGTCACTGTCAGAAATAATGTTTTGGGATAGAAATGTCACTGAAGCACTGGATTTTGATGAAAACCACAAATCAGAGTTTTTTATTAGTACATTGTAAATATGGCCCCACTCTCTGTTCTGACCTAGTGTCACTGTCAGTGCAACTGATTTCAGGTGGTAGGGTCACGTAAATGTTAAGTACTGATTTCAGGTGGTAGGGTCACGTAATTGTTAAGTGCTATCTAAAATTTGACTCCTTGAAAGCTAATCTGATAATGGTAATTGTCAGGTTAGTGTCCTAAACCCTGGAATTCATCAGATGCAATTTTTTTTTAAATTCTTTGGAGCACTTGATGTTTTTAGCTCTTTGGAGCATATTGATGACCAGTAGCTCTTTGGAGCATATTGATGACCAGTGTCCCCAGCGAATTTTTTTTTTAGATAGCAGCCGAATGGTTGCATTACAAAAAGCTGATACAAATCTAGACGAGGTTGTTAAGGACGTTAATAATCTTGTAAATTGTACTCATTGCCATGGTCCTTTTTTTTTTCTTTTTTTTTTTCTTTTCTTTCTGTTTTGTATGTGTGTGTGGGTGCCTTTTTTTTTCTTTTCTTTTTTCTTCTTCCTCGTACTTTACCTTAGATATATGAATGAGAGAGAGAGAGAGGGGGGGAGGAGAGACAGAAAGAAATTGTATTGTAATGGATGGATACATGTTAATGAATAAAAAAAGCAAAAAAAAAAAAAAGTGGAATCCAAAAAAAAAAAAAAAAAATGTTTTTTTTAATTTTTAAATCTGACAGTTATAATGATAATGTTTATTTAGTCATCTGAGTAACAGAAGTGTTGGAAACGGCATACACACTGCCATGTCATATGACCCGAATCTCATCTCTGAGTACCCATATATTGTCAAAGATAAATAATGCTTTGTGTCTCGTCATTCTGATTGAAATAGTGCAGCTGAAATGCATACTTCTTTCAAGCTGCAAATCAGTCGGTAAGCACAGATCTTCTGGTTGTTTAGCTAATGAAATTCACGCTTTTTCTAACAGTTGTTGAACAGACCAGTGTTTTTTGTTGAAAGTTTCCCAGGTATACGCCTAATTTAAGAGCACAATAGCCAATAGTGGTCTGATTAGAGTTTGAGGCATAACTGAAGCAGAGAATTGTTACAGTCATCGTTCTCAGTCTGTGAGGACTGGGGGTCTGACACAAAAGTAGAGAAATATTAAATGGATACTGACACTCACTGACAGCTGCAAAATAAAACAGAAATAAATGGCACATTTGTTCTTCTTCTGCAATAATATTCATAATCAGACATTTTATTTGAGCAGTTTAGGTCAGGGACTGATGTCTGATGCCAAAATACATCTCTGACAGTGACACACACTTTACTGATCAAATAATGACTGACAAAATTTAAGCAGTTTTGAGAGTGTGAATATGATTGTGATTAAATGTGAATGTAAAATTGAAAAATGTTTTTCATAACTTGTGCTGTGAACATGCAAGGTTTTGTGTGGAAGTTTTTATGCACCATTTATAAATTTGCATTCATTCATAACATCTTTGGACAAAATCTAGAGCTAGTGATAATTTTTGCTGGCTAGAGAATAACTTTTCACATGAAAACAATGGTACAGGTGTAGTGGTAGAACAGAAGAGCTGTGGCACCATGGGATTCTTGTTTGACTCCACAAAGAAGTACAAGAATCAGGATTACCAAGGCCTGAAGAAGGAATCGCAGACCAAAGGCACGCTCTTCATTGACCCTGAATTTCCTCCTGATGACCGCTCCCTGTCATCCACACCTGGAAAGTTTGGCAATGTGGTCTGGAAACGTCCAAAGGTGCGTGTTTCCTTTATGGTGATGGTTAAATGTTCTCTTTCTGTCTGTTTTACTCATTCGTGCGTGTGTATGTGTGTGTGCGCACGTGCACATGAGCCAGTCTGTCTCACTGTCCCATCTCCAATCAGTCTGTCTCACTCTTCAAACATCTGTCAGTCTGTCTTTTGATCTGTCTCTAGTGTCTTGTGTAATATGTCTCTTCCCTTGCCTTTCCCTTTGTTGTTCTCTCTTTCTCTTTTGAGTCCCTCAATCTCTCATGCATTCTGAACGACGACAAAACAGAAGCTCTTCTCTTTCCCTTTTTGTCTTCCTTGAAACCTTCTACCGTTCCCCTCCCTGACTCGATTACTCTTGGCTCTCACAACATCCCCTTCTCTGATTCTGCCAGGAACCTTGGATTCATTCTTGACTCAAAACTGTCCATGAAGAAGCACATCATAAAAATCTGCCAAACTGCTTATTTCAAGCTTAAACACATTAGTTCAATCTGCAGGTTTCTCACTGAAGACGCAACCAAGACTCTTGTTACTTCCTACATCCTTTCACGGCTTGACTACTGCAACTGTCTCCTTATGGGTACACCTAATTCTGTCATCCAACCTCTCCAGAAAATTCAGAACTTTGCTGCAAGACTTGTTCTCTTGGCACCCCGTCATCACCACGCAACACCTCTCCTGGAAAAACTGCACTGGCTTCCCATTTCAGAACGTATTAAGTATAATGTCACTTGTATGTGTTTCAGTGCTATAAATGGTTCTGGTCCTGCTTACCTCTCTGAACTGCTGCATGTCTGCACTCCATCTCGTACACTACGCTCTTCTTCTGACACCCGCATGCTGGAAATCCAACAATACAAATGCAAGACTCATGGCTTCCGCACTTTCTCTTGCTTTGGACCCCACATTTGGAATTCACTCCCACAAGACCTTAGACACTGCTCAACCCTGTCATCTTTTAAAGCCAAACTGAAAACCTTCCTCTTCTCACAGTATTTCCATCCTAACTAATATCAGTACCCAGTTTCTGCTACAGTCAGTGTGTGTGTGTATGTGTGTGTGTGTGTGTGTGTGTGTAAATTGTTTTGGTAGGACTATGCTTTACATGTGTATAGAATATTATATTTAGGTTACTATGTATCATGTGAGCGCTCAGGGCGTTGATGAGCGCATGATAAATGTACATTATTATTATTATTATTCTGAGGGCTACACAGTGTGTACATGTACACACAGACATGCACAACATGCACAGACATACACACACACACACACATACACACACAGACACACACACAACATACCAACACCCTCCCATCTTCTCTACCTCATGAATCACAACAGTTCACAACAGTTCAGTAATGGGAAGGGGAGGGGGGGAGGATCATTGCTATTTTGTGTTTGCTTTGAACCAGTCATTGAGTCAATGAGCCTGCTGCACTGAGTGTGAGGTCTCCTTACAAGAGGACCATTTTGTCATTGTATGGGTTGGGCTTGATTGTGAGGAGCTGTACATGTATAGCATACAACTAACAACAGCCGGCTACATGAGTGCATGCTGTATTGGCTGTGCTGATTTTGTGGCTGTGCAGTTTTAATCCAGGACTAAAATTGATTCTCTGTCCAGCTGATGCCTTACTGCCACATGTATGGCTTGTGTTTGGGTGGATTGATCATAATGTACCGAGTTTCTATCATTACAAGAAAGAAGATTTGTCCGTACAAACTGACACATGAACTGATGAATGCATGGAAGTTCACATAATTGTATGCATGCTCACAAGCATGATTGCAGGTATGTGAACACACAAATGCATACATATTATACAATATGAACAAATGTATGTGTGCGTGCATACACACACACACACACACACACACACACACACACACACACACACACACACACACAGACACACACACACACACACACACACACACAAATCATGCTGTTGTCAGTGCTGGGAAAAGAATGGGTGTGCACTTTGGCGCTTGCTGAGTGGCCCACTGTCACAGTCACTATGCACACACACTGAGACCCAGCCCCCAACACACACACCTATACATTCTGACACACAGCAGTCCTGTTCAGTGTTTGTGATGCAGGGTCATGCCTGACTCCCACACACAACTCATTTCCCCTGGTACTCCATTTCTGGGCCCTGTCTTTTTTTACAGTGAGGTGGTGGAGTGTCATGCGTGGGAGGGGGTGGGGGACTTCTACAGCTCCTTAATGACAAACTGTTATCTCAGTTGTAGTACAAAAAAAACTAAAACCTGCTACTGTGCCTGTCAGGTTGTGCAATTAATGTTTCTGTAGCTGTTTTTCCTGCAGCAAAGTAAAAGTGCAGAAATATACAGTCTACACACACACACATGCATGCTTCTCTCTCTCTCTCTCTCTCTCTCTCTCTCTCTCTCTCTCTCTCTCTCTCTCTCTCTCTCTCTCTCTCTCTCTCTCTCCACTGTCACTGAATAATTCCACATTTAACAGCCTGTTTTCACATGACAATGTGGATGGCTGCAGCTACTGGGGTGAATTTGAAAACACACTTGATCTACTTTGCCTGTTGTATGAAATCATTAGAGCCAAGTTTGTCAGTGGCCTACTGACTGGACCTCAGTGTTATAACAACTTGCTGCGATGTGATACCATTCATGCTGCAAGGAATGTTGGTGCCTTTGTATTTTATGCAGTGCACATTCGTAAACATTATGCTGAAAACGTGACCTCAGTAAAAATAATGAGTAGTTTAATTACTGCTTGATTTGCCATATTAGATGAATTATCTGAATGTTGGAAATGATAATGTACTCTCCCCTTTCCATGGGCTGGAGGCCTGCACAAATAAACTGTTGTCCTCTGATGTCTGTCTGTCTGTCTGTCTGTCTGTCTCTCAGTGGATATTCAAGTAAACTGAGTCACATAATTATGACAAGAGTGTAGTGTCTGCTTGAGTTTAGAGAATAGGACTATGGAAATATAATACAAATGACTTAGTGCCAAAAGGTGTGAGTTTAGAGAATAGGACTATGGAAATATAATACAAATGACTTAGTGCCAAAAGGTGTGAGTTTAGAGAATAGGACTATGGAAATACAATACAAATGACTTAGTGCCAAAAGGTGTGCATGAAAACAGGACAAAGGGGGTAGAAAATAAAGTTGATGATACATTGAAACTAGTTGTGTTTTTAGAATGAGCACAAAGCTAGGAAATATTTCTTAAAAGCAAAAGATAAAAACTTGCGCACTTTTGGAGATATTTGCTGACAAATGTCATAAAAGGCTGCATGTTGTACATCAGATATTACAACGTGCATAGTTCATTGTGTCTTCAGTTTTGCACAAGTATGCACAAAATCAAGTCACACTATTAGTGCACATCTACCCTACTATGTTTGTGCCAAATTTTGTACACTCATATAATTTTACACATGATTATGACATGTTGATTGTTGTAATATCTGATGGGCGACATAAATCCATAACTCAACATTTTTTAATATAACAAGTAACACACCCTTTCATGCAATATACTATAATCAGCCATACAAGTGCATGCAAAAACACTGTGAGAAGATTTTTTCTCAGTTTGCATTTAATAACAAGTCATAAAAATTAAATGAAACAAATTTCTGTATTACATCAGTATTACAACAAAATAACATTTCCCCCAATTTTTAGCATAGAAAACATTCTGTTTGCTTAGATCAGTCTAACAAAAACAAATCAGAATGACCTGATTTTATCAAGGTAATTAACAATTAAGTCCAGACCCCCCCCCCCCCCCCCCCCCCCCCCCAAGCTCTTTGTTTGAGATGTGGATTCTCTGTGGCCAGCCTCTCTCTGTATCGTCTGCAACTATCTGTGTTTGATGTTTTCCTCCTTGCTGTACCACTTGGCTCAGGAGTACACTCAGTTCAGCATACCATGGTCTTAGTCAATGAATTTGAAATGTTATGAATATGAAATTATTAACCCAATAACCTGGAACTGTCCCAATACTGATATGCTCAGTACAAACATGTCAGACCTACACACCATGACCTCTACACAAATCAGTACTCAGTTCTCAGAACCGCTATTAGTATTACTAATATCGGCTGGGCTTAATTAAACTTGAAAAGTTTAATGTTTTACGTCACATTACAGCAACAGTTGTGTGGCAAACATGACGTCTGACATAACTTTCAGGACAGAAATTACTTCCAGGAAAATAACTATAACTTCGTCACTCTCGCTCAGTTAACAAAATATTCTCGCAACACCACTAAACAGTCTACAAAAAGCATACACTTATAACTGATAAGTTTTTGATGAAACTGAGCACACATCCTGAATCAACAGTTGCACGTAAGATTTACAAGATGTTGCCTTGTCGTAATAAAATTCTTCACGCTGTACTCGGCTAAGTATAAAAAACAGGTTTCAAATCTTCGGCGCGGGAAGATGCCACTTTTCACAGTACTTTCATTTCGCACATCCTAATCGGCGGAAAACTTAAAAATAACCTCAACAAACTCCTGAAAAAGCGCACAGTGCAGGTTCTACGTCAGACCTCTGTACCGACGTCGCACCACTGAAGGAGACTACAACACACCTTTCTATGTTTCCAAACAAAGACAAGCCATGCGGCCGGGAAAATGAATGCACTCAGGAAAGGTCATGTGACGTTCCGGATGTTGTCGATAAAAAAGAGACTGCTTTCTCATTTGTTTTGTACAAAATATTAGCTATCTTGTAGGGACGTCAGATATTACAACAATATCAAACGATCGGGGAAATATTCTTCAGATTTCGTGCAAAACTTCGCTGGAAAAAAACAAGTATCGCTGTGTAGTGCAAATGCATGGATCGGAACACACGCGACGTTTCCGGTGATTCCGAAGCGATGCTGTCGTTTTTCGGTTGTTCAAAGTTTTCAGTCCGAGTTTGCAACACATCTGACGTACATACAGGGCAAACATTCGCGATCAATTGATCGAAAATACAACTATCGTGAGTGTTGATGTTATATTATCCGTATAAAACGATGTTTTCCACGTACAAGTCAGTGATTGGTTCTCCATGTGCTTGCGATTTGTTTGTAAGCAGAGTGACGAAAATCACTCGGTACATGGATGTCCGTTTTTGGCGGTCATTTTTTGGCGCTTTTTCAGTGTAATGACTGTATCTTGAAATCAACCAAAGCCTGGTTGCTGAAATTATCTGTACTATATATTCATTCATTCATGCAAGTACACAACACAACATTTTAAATAAAAACAGTTTTCAACAATGTTTTATTTTCAACTGAAGTGCATAACCCCTTGTATGCGCACCTTTCGGCACTAAGTCAAATACAAAAGCAACCAACAATAAATGCATGCACACACACATATCAGTGCATCATTACATCTTCACAGGCATGCATGCTCCTTCTATCCCTTCTGTCTCTTGCTTACCCCACCCCACCCCCCAACCAAAACACACATACACATGCATGCACATGTGCACATCCATGCTCAGATACACAAGTGCAGGCACAGGAAGGTTTAACAGGGTAGATATATATATGAGGAGAAGCGCTTTAGTGGAGGAGAAGCTTTATGGGGAGTGGTATACCTGCAGCGCAGCACATGCAGGTACCCTGACTCATGGAGTTGTTTTGTTGTCTTGTGGTTTCAGCAAATCTGCGACAACCCCAAGTTGTTTGTGGAAGGAGCCAGCTCAGGGGACGTCACTCAGGGGCGCCTAGGAAACTGCTGGTTTGTGGCCGCTTCCTCCTGTCTGGCTTCAGTCAAAGAGATCTGGCACAAGGTCAGTGTCAAATCTGCCCACATGTCTTCGGTGTTTTCATAGACATATATATAATCAATTCTATGTTACAGTGATGATGGTAGTAAGGGAGGGGGGGGGGGGGGGGGGGGGTAGAGAGGGTTTGATTTTACATGGTGAATTTTTCTTTTAAATAAAATAAAGTAAAATTTATTTTTTACTTTAATGACAAAATTGTTTCAACCTGTTCATGCTACTTTTGACAGCCTTGACCATACACACTGCAAGGCAAAAGTGACGTCAGGAATTTCAGATTGAAAGCTGTTTTTCCTTGAAGTTCTGATCTGATCAGGGCAGGTGCATATGCCTCACACCCTGTTTATCATCCAGGTGATCCCGGACTACAAGGGGCAGGAGTGGGATGAACAGAAGCCAGACAACTACCAGGGCATCTTTCGCTTCCAGTTCTGGCGCTATGGGTACTGGACGGAGGTTGTCATTGACGACATGTTGCCCACCATCAACGACCAGCTCGTCTTCATCCACTCACAGAGTCGCAATGAGTTCTGGTCTGCTCTGCTGGAGAAGGCTTATGCCAAGTGAGTCCTGAGTCTAGTTTTCAGAGGGTGTGTACACCTATGCTCATGTACACACACATACACCTGCAAGCACCCCCCCGTGTGCACACACAAACACATGCACACACTTGCATACACACTCACACACACACACACACGCACACATACACACACACACACACACACACACACACACACACACACACACACACACACACACATGCATACACATGCACACACACATGCATACACACACACACACACACACACACACACACACGCGCGCGCGCATGCATACACACACACACACACACACAGATGCTTGCACACACACACACACAACTATGACAATTATGAATTGGTCTGTAATTAATGTTTTTAAGGTCCAAGGAATTGCATAAGTCCTTACAGTTACAGTTACTGAAAATGTAGTTCAGAGTTTGTGGCTGGTTGATGCTGGCTGTTTGGGGTAGTTTTACTAGTCTGTGCTGAGCATGATGACATTGGTTGATACACTTTTGTGAACAAGTCAGTGCTGAACAATGTGTGATTGCTGCAGGTTGTCTGGGAACTAGCAGTCAGTACTGAACATGGTAGGTTTGGTGCAGGTTGTGTGGGAACTAAGAATTAGCACTGAATGTGGTAAGGTTGAAGCCACCTGTTTGGGACAGTCTACAAGTCAGCACTGAATGTAGTGGGATTGATGCTGGGTGTCTGGGAACTAGAAATCAGAAATGAACATGGTCCAGTTGACGCAGGTTGTTTGGGAACTAGGAATCAGCACTGAACATAGTGGGGTTGATGCCGCCTGTTTGGAACAGTCTACAAGTACAAATCAGCACTGAACATAGTGGTATTGATGAAGATTGTCTGGGAACTAAAACTTAGCACTGAACACTGGGTTGATGCAGGTTGTTTGGGAATTATGAGTCACTGGATGGCGGTGAGCTGAGTGAGGCTCTGGAGGACTTCACGGGTGGCGTGTCCGACACTGTGGACCTGCTGAAGCTGGAGGTGGCGCTCAAGGCAGAGGAGAGGGTGGCCTTGTTTGCTCGCATGCAGAAAGAGATGGACCGCCGCTCCCTCATGGCAGCATCCATTCCTGTAAGACATTGAATACTGCACCTGTAATAAAATAATAACTAAAGTATTTATAAAGTGCAAAGTCCTGTCCATAGAGACAATTCTAAGTGATTGCATGCATGCATGCATGAGCACACACGCGTGTACGCACAAACACACAGGCATTAGCACACACTAGCATACTCGCTATATGTACAAAGCTTAATTTACACAGCTTAAAACATGCAGCAAACAAAGACTTCAGAAAGATGAAGACAGCAGCATGGAGTGGAAAACATGGCAGGTCTCTAGTTTTGGGAAAATAAATGTTTTTAGGTTATACTTGAATGAGTCCAGAGAGTTTATGTCGGAGAAGAAGAGAAAGGTCATTCCATGTAGATGGACTGAAAACAGAAATGGTGTGAGAACCAGTGGTGGAGAGTGGTGTGAGGAATCTGGAGGCTGAGAGTATGAGAAGCAAAGATTATGACATCTTGAATGCTGCCAGGCACTTTAGTCAGATATGGTGAATGTTATGTGCGCTACAGTTTGTGACAAAGATACGAACATCTTCTTGCCTTCCCGCAGGATGTAATAATATTAATGAAATATTTATAAAGCACAAATCTCCCTTATAAGAATAGAGCTTGGCAGCGCATGCCGTAGATAATTCAAATATAAACTGTATCCATGCTGAGACTCCTCATGCAGAAAACACCAACACTAATGACTGCAAGCAACTCAAGTCACATGAAGCTAAACAAGCAAGATTACATGATGCACACACATGCGTGCACACACACACACACACACATACACAAACACACACACACACACACACACACACACACACACACACACACACACACACACACACACACACACACACACACGCATGCATGCATGCATCATTCAACTGAAATAATTCAAGAACAAGTTGGGGGAAGGTGTGTCTGCACTGAGTCCACGCAGTACACATTGTTTGGGGGTTCCAGCGTTCTGTTGTTTGCAGTCAGATGAAATGTAAAAATATTGAAATGTGTCAACCTTTTTGATCGTTCTTGATTTAATTGTGGTTGCTGTTGACTGTTGTGTCCAAAACGGTGATTCTGCTTTTTACTTGTGATTTAGTGGTTTGATTGTGGTTGCTGTTGACTGTAGTGTCCAAAACGGTGATTCTGCCTTTTACTTGTGATTTAGTGGCCTTTGTTTTGCACTAGTGTAAAAGAACTTAATATGTGATTTATCCTGAGTGACCCCATGCAATTGACAGGACGTTAAAATCCTAGAACAAACTCACTCCATCTCCTTCCTTGTGTCTGCTGTGAACATTTTGGTTTCTTGCTAATTTGGAATGTAGGCCACCTCAGCGGAGGAGATGGAGGCATCCACTGATGTTGGTCTGGTGAAAGGTCACGCCTATGGGATCACTGCAGTGAAGAATGTTCACCTGGAGGGTTCTGGTCTGTTTGGCATCTTCAACCGTGACAAGCTGCCCATGATTCGCCTCAGAAACCCCTGGGGGCAGTGTGAATGGAAAGGGGCGTTCAGCGATGGGTGAGTTACCACACAGCCTTTGTCTGCGTCTCTTCACTGTCAGTTTCAGTGGAAGGGGAACTTCAGTGATGGGTGAGTTACCACACAGCCTTTGTCTGTGTCTCTTCACTGTCAGTTTCAGTAGAAGGGAGCCTTTAATGATGGGTGTTACCACACAGCCTTTGTCTGCGTCTCTTCACTGTCAGTTTCAGTAGAAGGGAGCCTTTAGTGATGGGTGTTACCACACTGCCTTTGTTTGTGCCTTATCACACACTGTTTGTGTGGAAGTAAAACCCAAACAAAACTGGTCACAGAGACAATGGGGGGAGGGGGGGGGGATCCATGACCTGTCCTCTTTTGGTGAGTATGTCTGCCTTGCTCATTACCATTGTTTTTTCTCTGCTTGGTGGGATAGTTGTTGAATGGCCTGGTGACAATGAACAGATTGTTGCAAGCAGTAAGTAAAGTACAATGTTACCTCGCAGAAGTTTACATAACAAGTGCAATTGCCAAGGAGACCATGAAGAGGTTGGTGCAAGCAGTAACCAGGATACAACATAACCTCAAAAGAAATGAGTACAATTGTCTGCACAGCAGTAGGGTGGTTGTTGCAGGTTGTAACCAAAATGCAGCATTGTCTTGGAGAATGAAAGATGATTCATTCGGTGGGGAACAGAATGTGATAAGAATAG
The DNA here is from genome assembly GCA_963584105.1 of Alviniconcha strummeri. Taxonomy (NCBI): domain Eukaryota; kingdom Metazoa; phylum Mollusca; class Gastropoda; family Provannidae; genus Alviniconcha; species Alviniconcha strummeri. Next base: position 576,400 of record OY757554.1, read on the forward strand.
CAGTAACTTTCTTTGGTTGTTGACATTTTGTACATGTATACATATGTATACAAATTAGGAATATGTCATCATTTATGCAGGTGGGATTAAAAAACAACACTAATGTGTATGTGTGTTTGGTATAGTGTGTGTGTGTGTGTGGGGGGGGGGGTTGGTAAGGTGGGGGTGGCACATATGAGTGTATGTGTGAGTAGTGTGGGTGTTGGTAGTGCATGTGGATGGGCGGAGGGGTGGGGGTTGCAGTGCATGTGGGTGGGTGGCACATCTGAGTAGTGTGGGTGTTGGTAGTGCATGTGGATGGGCGGAGGGGTGGGAGTTGCAGTGCATGTGGGTGGGTGGCACATCTGAGTAGTGTGGGTGTGTGGATATGTGTGTGGATGTGTGTGTGGATATGCATGCATCGCACACAGTGTATGTATGCATGCATGTAACACTGTGTGTTGTTGTGTGTGTGCATGCATACATGGGTGGGAGGATATCGCTGATAAAGCAGAAGCAAGACCTGACAAGAGTGGTAACTAAGGATTGTTGGTTGTCCTCTGTGGGTTCCACTTCCAGTTCTCCAGAGTGGGACAAGATTGACAAGAATGACCGTCAGAAGGTGGGGCTCACTTTTGAGGAGGATGGAGAATTCTGGTGAGTGGCAAATTATGCTCTCTGCCTTTGCTCCTGCCTTCCTGTTTGTCTGTCTGACTGACCAGCTGACTGCCTTCCTGTTTGTTTGTCTGACTGACCAGCTGACTGCCTTCCTGTTTGTTTGTCTGACTGACCAGCTGACTGCCTTCCTGTTTGTCTGTCTGACCGACCAGCTGACTGCCTTCCTGTTTGTCAGACCGACCAACTGGCTGCCTTCCTGTTTGTCTGTCTGACCAACCAACTGACTGCCTTCCTGTTTGTCTGTCTGACCGACCAACTGACTGTTTGTCTGACCGACCAGCTGACTGACTGCTCGATTGCTCATCTGTCAGTCTAACTGACTGTCAGTCTCGGTCTGCCTTCCTGCTTGTCTGACTGACTGTCTCTCCCTTTCTGTCTGTCTTAACTGACAGGCTGTGTCTGTCAGTCTGTCTCTGTCCGAGAGTCGTTAGGGGAAAGGGATGCATGTGAGGTGGAACTAAAGGACATTTTGTAAATTTCCTTTCAGCCAGTAATATTTTGTGCTGTCAGATGGTCATGCTACCATAGAGTCATTGCTCCATAAAGTTCATAAGATTCTGGTTGTTCAAACAAGAACTTGTGACAAGTTTTCATTGCCATCTCTTATGAGGTTTCCAGCAATTTGTAAAAAAACGGAGTAAAGACTATCAAGAGTCTTCTGCATATATTAATTCAGTTTTCAGATATAAACAATCAGGAAAGCAACCATTGCAAGTGTTATTATGCACTTTGACTAAATTGTGATAAACATTTTAACCTCATTTCAGGTTTAGTCCAGCTTTGGTGATTTTTTTAACAGCTGAAGTGGTCAGAAACAAAAATACTGTTGGTTTTTTAGGCGGGTTGTTTTTGATCTGAATAACATGTCTTCTCATTCTTGGAAGACTCTTGAACATGTCTTGTTTGTTTGACATCTTTTGAGCACTGATCAGCTCCCTTGTTTGTTTGACATCTTTTGAGCACTGAGCAACTCCCTTGTTTGTTTGACATCTTTTGAGCACTGAGCAACTCCCTTGTTTGTTTGACATCTTTTGAGCACTGAGCAACTCCCTTGTTTGTTTGACATCTTTTGAGCACTGATCAACCCCCTTGTTTGTTTGACATCTTTTGAGCACTGATCAGCCCCCTTGTTTGTTTGACATCTTTTGAGCACTGAGCAACTCCCTCGTTTGCTGATGTCTTCAATAGCAGCTTAACCCCTTCACCGCCATGCATGCATGTTCATCATATGCCACACAGTAACTGAGTAAAGTACAAAATTTGAAATACTTTTTCTTTCTTACCTGCAGCACAATGCCAGATTTGCATTAGAACGCACAGTATTAAAAGTTTAGTACAGGTTTTCTCTAGGTCCCAAACATCTATCTCTTGCAGGCCCATGCAGGCACATTTCCATCTAGAAAAGTTATAGGTTCAGGCAGTGAAGGGGTTAAAATAGTTACAGTATCACATATTTATTTTTATTTTTTCTTAATATGTTTTTAATTTTGTTTTTATGCATATGAACATGCATACCCCAAGCATTCACATCAATACAAGGTGAATATGAGCAGATTAAACCCTTTGGCTAGCCTGTATAATGAGTTGAAGAAGCAAAAAGATAATGTGTTTATTTAACCCTCTGCCTAGGATGACATTTGAGGATTTCTGCAAGTACTTTCACCAGACAGCCATCTGCCGTGTAGTCAACACCTCCTTCTTCTCCTTGAGCAAGACATGGCACGAGGGACTCTCACACAGCGCCTGGAAAAAACCTGACAGGGCTGGTGGCTGTCCAAACAACAAGGAAACTTTCCTCAAAAACCCCCAGGTACATGTTTGAGACATCACTGCAGTTGGGAAAAGTTCCCCCTAACCCTGCATGTACATGTTTAGATATCACTGCAGCAAGGAAAAGTTCCCCCTAACCCTGCATGTACATGTTTAGATATCACTGCAGCAAGGAAAAGTTCCTTGAGAACCCTGCATATACATGTTTAGATATCACTGCAGCAAGGAAAAGTTCCTTGAGAACCCTGCATGTACATGTTTAGATATCACTGCAGCAAGGAAAAGTTCCTTGAGAACCCTGCATATACATGTTTCAGATATCATTGTAGTAGGGAAAGGTTCCTTGAAAACCCTGCATGTACATGTTTCAGATATCATTGTAGTAGGGAAAAGTTCCTCCAGAACCCTGCATGTTTTAGATATCACTGCAGCAAGGAAAAGTTCTGTGAGAACCCTGCATGTACATGTTTTAGACATCACTGCAGCAAGGAAAGGTTCCTGTCAAAAAGAAGACAGAAACATCGCTTCAGGATGTTGGTGAGCGTAAGGTTTATTTTCCTGGATGTTTTTGGTTTCACAGAAAGTGGTGGTGTTAACAGGGAGCCAGTGGTGTGGGTAGTCACCCAGAGCATGCAAAGTGTGTGGCTGATGAAGCTTTAACGGTGGTGTGTTGGATGTATCGTATGAATCTGATGTGGGGGATGGTGACAAATTGATGATACAGCTGTTACAGAGGTGTGTGGCTGATGAAGTTCTAACAGTGGTGTGTCTGGTGTTCAGTATGATTTGATGTGAAGGATGATGACAAGTTGAAAATGCAGAAGTGTGTGGCTGATGAAGCACTAACAATGGTGTGTTGGATGTGCAGTATGCATTTGATGTGGAGGATGATGACGAGTTCATGATACAGCTGATGCAGAAGAGTACTCGGGACAAAGATGGCTCCATCAACAAAACCATCGGCTTCACAGTGCTCAAGGTAAACATCATATGTCCTGGGAACTCCATTCCAAATGTCCAAACACCCTCACTTCATCCATTGAACAGTTAAACAAAAGAAGGTTGTCCTGGGAACTCCATGCCAAATGTCCAAACACCCTCACCTCATCCATTGAACAGTTAAACAAAAGAAGGTTGTCCTGGAACTCCATGCCAAATGTCCAAAAACCCTCACCTCATCCACTGAACAGTTAAACAAAAGAAGGTTGTCCTGGAACTCCATGCCAAATGTCCAAAAACCCTCACCTCATCCACTGAACAGTTAAACAAAAGAAGGTTGTCCTGGAACTCCATGCCAAATGTCCAAAAACCCTCACCTCATCCACTGAACAGTTAAACAAAAGAAGGTTGTCCTGGAACTCCATGCCAAATGTCCAAAAACCCTCACCTCATCCACTGAACGGTTAAACAAAAGAAGGGGGGGGGAGGGCTAATGAACAAGAGCTCTTGTATACATCTCCTGCCCATTTTGTTCCCAGGCTAGACCCAGGCATTTTTTCTACCACCTTCCTGATTCTAGAACTTCATAATAAACTGGCTACTGAATGTGTTGGCTCTGAGTTCTTCCAAGTTCTTTTAAGTGTGCAGTTTTGGCAACAAAGACTCGAATGTGCACTTTGGTGCGCACATGCATGTGCGCATGCATGTGCACATGCATGTGCGCACACATAGATGCAGACATGCCAACACTTCAGAGCAAATCCGGAGTGGATGAGAATCAGATGCAGCATGTTTACTGGTTTAGCAGTGGTTAGAGGAAGGACATAAACCGATGCTGGGAGTGAGCTATTTGTCATGTGTAAAATAAAAAGAAGAAGAAAAAGACTATAGGCAAAGCAAGCTGATGCTTGGTGTTGAGGGACGACTGCCTTTGTCAGGTGGAGCTGAACCGTCGCCACAGGATCCACGAGCTGAGCATGCAGGAGAAGACCACGTCCACGGTGTACCGCGACAGTCGCTCCATCTTCCTGCGCTATGGGCCGGTGAAGAAAGGGCGCTACGTGGTCGTGCCGTCCACCTTCGAGCCCAACCAGGAGGCCCAGTTCCTGCTGAGGGTGTACACCAGTGCCATCAACAACTTCATGTCAGTTGATGGCCATTGCATTCCTCTTTTTTTTTGGGGGGGGGGGGGGGGAATTGATGCTTGAGAGAGGGTGTTAGTGTTGTTGGCTGTATGTGTGGGTATGTGTGCATATCCACATGCAGCCTCTACTGTATTTTCTCATCTTTTCTTTTTTTCCATGCAGATGAGGTACTCTTTTGAAATTTAATGGAAATCTGTAAAATTGTGTTCCTTGAACTAGCTAAATTACAGGTAAAAACGGTTTTTAAGCATTTGTATTCATTGATCAGTATGAAATCATTTTTGGACTTGGAATGTTGCCTACACTCCCTAGGGTGACCTAACATTGTGAGTGGCTTTTGTAGTGCGGCAGTGATAGAGCATTCCAGACTGGATGTGTTCTAGGGTGAGTGTCCCAGAGTGAGTGTTTGTTACAGGGTGGTGGAGTGTTTTGGAGTGAGTGTCCCAGGGTGGTTGAGTGTTTGGGAGTGAGTGTCCTAGAGTGGGTGAATGTCCCAGAGTGTGTCAGTGTTCCAGGGTGGTTGAGTGTTCAGGAGTGAGCATCCCAGAACAATTGAGTGACCACAGTGAGTGAGTGTTCAAGGGTGGTTGAGTGTCCCAGAGAGTGGCTGTCCCAACATGATTGAGTGTCACAGTTTTACTGAGTGTTCCAGAATGAGTGTCCCAGTGTTACTGAGTGTCCAAGAGTGAGTATCCCAGTGTTTATTGTCCCAGAAAGAGTGGCTGCCCCAGATTGAGTGTCCTAAAAAGAATGGCTGTACCAGAGAGAGTGGCTGTCCCAGTGTGATTGAGTGTCCCAGAGTGAGTGGCTGTCCCAGCATGATTGAATGTCCCAGAATGAGCATCCCAGCGTGACTGAATGTCCCAGAGTGAGTGTCCCAGCATGATTTAGTGTCGCAGAGAGAATGGCTGTCCCAGAGTGAGTGCCACAGTATTATTAGTGTCCCAAAAAGTGGCTGTCCCAGAGTGAGTGTCCCAGCGTGACTGAATGTCCCAGAGTGAGTGTCCCAGCATGATTTAGTGTCGCAGAGAGAATGGCTGTCCCAGAGTGAGTGCCACAGTATTATTAGTGTCCCAAAAAGTGGCTGTCCCAGAGTGAGTGTCCCAGCGTGATTGAGTGTCCCAGAGAGTGGCTGTCCCAGAGAGAGTGTCCCAGAGTGATTGGGCATTCCAGCACTGGTACCTGTAGAGTGTTACAAGCGAGGACTGGCTGTGCAGGGAGCTAACTCAGGACATCCCCACCAAGAGCTGGTGGAACTGCTGTGCCAAGGCTCCAGTCATGGTCACGCAGATCAAGGTGATCAGGGCCACTGGGCTGGAAAAGCAGGACACGCGTGAGTATCCAGACCCTGCCAGTCTCCCCCCCCCCCGCCCCCCATCCCCTTTCTCTGCAGTGAAGCAGATGCATTCAGTTAGTGGCTCATGTTAATTAACTATTCGTGGTTGACTGTGGGAGGATGTTGTTCTGTCCTTGCAGACTCTGGGGTAGATCAAATCAATGGGTGTTTTATTTTGTATCTGTTCTCAGCAAGGTGATTTTAGACAAACTGAGGTCGATAGATACATAACAACAGTCAGGAACAGCTACCTCCTCTGGATGCTCGTCTTTGTTTCCACCTCGCTCTCTCTGTCTCTCTGTCTCTCTGTCTCTCTGTCTCTCTGTCTCTCTGTCTCTCTCTCTCTCTCTCTCTCTCTCTCTCTCTCTCTCTCTCTCAGTTTTACTCTTGTTTTCTCTCAGTGGTGACCCCATGTGTGTTTTCTGTACTACAGAAGGGGCTGACCCTTACTGTGTGATATCGTGTGAGGGCCAGAAGGTGACCACACGCGTGGTGACCAACACCACCAACCCAGAGTGGGGCGACTCCGCCATCTTCTTCCGCAAGGACCCTGTCAAGTGTCCCCTGAAAGTTCAGGTGAGTTGTGCATGTTAGTGGCACAGGTGTTTCTGCGTAGTAGTGTCCCCTGAAAGTTCAGGTGTGTTGTGCACGTTATTGGCACAGTTGTTTCTTCATAGTAGTCTAGCATACAGTGTTTGTTCCGGTGTTTCTGTGTAGTGCAGGTCATTTGTACAGGTGAGTAGGACACCTTGTTTCTACTGATGAGTGATAGTAGTACACCTCGTTTGTGCATGAGTTTCTGTGTGTGCATGCAGCTGTGTTTGTGTGTGCATGCAGCTGTTCCAGGAGTGTGTGCATGCAGACAGCTGTTCCAGGAGTGTGTGCACACAGACAGCTGTTCCAGGAGTGTGTGCACACAGACAGCTGTTCCAGGAGTGTGTGCATGCAGACAACTGTTCCAGGAGTGTGTGCATGCAGACAGCTGTTCCACGAGTGTGTGCATGCAGACAGCTGTTCCAGGAGTGTGTGCATGCAGACGGCTGTTCCAGGAGTGTGTGCATGCAGACAGCTGTTCCAGGAGTGTGTGCATGCAGACAGCTGTTCCAGGAGTGTGTGCATGCAGATGGCTGTTCCAGGAGTGTGTGCACGCAGACGGCTGTTCCAGGAGTGTGTGCACACAGACAGCTGTTCCAGGAGTGTGTGCACGCAGTATCCAAACACATGAAAGGTTCAAAAGAACGCTTATTGATAAGGACACAAACACAGTCTGCAAATGGGTAATCCCCTTTGTCAAGCTACAAAATGACACTTAAACAACAGTTAAACAGTGAAAAATGATGAAAATTGAGACGAGAAGCGAAATAACTTGTCTTTTTGCTTGAGCTATGTTGTTTCCCCTTGAGTGCTTAGAAGAATGTTGGCATGACAATCAGTGTGTGCATGCACACAGGCTGTCATTACAGGAATGTCTGTGCATGCGTCTCACTGTGTACTGTGTACATGGTTCAGGTACAGTGACAACGAGAATGATAAAATGGTAGAAAAACCAAAAAAACTAGGCTGATTTCATAGAGGGGTTTTCAGTTGCATTCTCCCACTGTACTGCTGCACAAGTGTGATGATCAGTTCTCAAGCTCTGCTATGTATGTGAGTTCCAGACTGTAATGTTGTGTATACATGTCTAAGTCTAAGGATCAGTTCTGGAGGATCACCTCTGAAGTTGTAATACTACATATCGTGTGATGATCATCTCCAAAGCTGGAACATATTACATTCCACATGAGGATCACCTTCAAAGCTGTAACACTAGATTTGTGCAAGTTTTCACTTTCAAAGTTTCAATACTATTTTGTGTGTCTGTGTGTCAATCAGTTCAATACCACATACCTATGATTGCAGATCTGGAACAACAATGTCCTGAGGGACCAGTACATGGGCAAGCATGTGTTCATGTCCACCGACGACTTCCACAACAGCACCCAGGAGGTCAGCCTCTTTGGACGCAAGAATGAGAGCTCCACGCAGAGGCCGGGCAAACTGCTGGTGCAGATCACCCAGACACGCCAGCTCACGTCCATCTGAGCGGCTCTCCGCCTGCTGCTGCCTTCTGGCGTCCGTCCAGACACCCTGCTCAATGACCGCCTCTCGCAGTCCAGGACAGACCGGTGTCTGTTGGGGGTGGGGGAGGGGAGAATGGAGAATGGCTCACCATTGTCTTGCTTCGAGCTTGCTGCCGCTATTGTGCGCACTGCCGCAGTGACTGCTAGGTGAAGTTGTGGAACGTGTTTAGAGGCATGTAGTGGAACTACGTCACATCACGCAGTTGTGATTTACGCATTGGCAGACTGCTTTGGGTGGGGGAGGGGGGAGGGAGAAGAAAGGCTCACCACTGTCCTGCTTTGAGCTTTCTGCTGTTAACTGCACTGCCGCCACGACTTTGCTAGGTGAAGTTGTGGAATGTGGTTAGAGGCTTGGAGTTGAACTACGTCACATTACAGTTATGATTTATGTGTTGGCGGACTGGTGTCTGTCTCGTAATTGTGGGGAGGAGGAGAATGGCTGAACACTGTCCTGCTTTGAGCTTTCTGCTGTTCACTGTGCTGCCACAACGACTTCGCTTGGTGAAGTTGTGCACTATGTTTAGAGGCTTCTTGTTGAACTGTCGCTGAGTTGTGATATATATAGTAGTCCCCCTCCTCCCGGTCCTTCTGCAGACTTTGGCTTGATATAACTGTCATGGATGGCAGGGCGTTAAAAACCAGTTGTCTGATCATATTTCTGCAAGCCTCTTTCCCATTCAGAAATGGTGGATGAAATCGCCTTTGACATAAGAGTGACATACGAGTCTCAGAATATTTTTTTATAATTTTTTTGGCCTTAATTGCCATTGTGTTTAAGAATATATCAGCTGGAAAAAAAAGTCTAAAATCATTTTTACACTGAATGGCCAGCAGCTGTAGTTTGTTCCTTTACAGTTTTTGCTTGAAGATTGCTTGTCTGTTAAGAAATCTGAAGCTCTGGTATCAGTCATTAGGTTGATGGTGATGATTCTAACGTCATGTCAGTTTCAGTTGACAACATGCATTAGGTTGGTGATGTCTTCTTTTAATTTGTTGATGAATGGAAATGCGAGTGTCTTATTTTTCACCCTTTTGGAAATGCAAGTGTCTTATTTTTCCCCCTTTTTGTTCCTTATCATGAGGACTGGCAAGCATTTTCACTGTGACCCTCTGGTCAACATGACTGAAGACGTAAAGACCCTCTGGTCAACATGACTGAAGACATAAAGACCCTCTGGTCAACATGACTGAAGACGTAAAGACCCTCAGGTCAACATGACTGAAGACGTAAAGACCCTCTGGTCAACATGACTGAAGACGTAAAGACCCTCTGGTCAACATGACTGAAGACGTAAAGACCCTCTGGTCAACATGACTGAAGACGTAAAGACCCTCTGGTCAACATGACTGAAGACGTAAAGACCCTCTGGTCAACATGACTGAAGACGTAAAGTCTTACCCTTGTTATTTAGTCACTCCTGTTTTATCCACTGCAGCTTTGTAGACATTCTTCTTTTTTATCTGTGTCTGCCACTTGGTGGTGTAGGATTCAGAATGTTTGTCATTTTAGAGTGTGTTTTAAAGAAACATTTTTGAATAACGTTTGTAGAGCTTGAGAACACAGTACTAACTGCATGAGACCAGTGGTCTCATTAGCCTTGCAGGAGGCCAAAACTCAGAGATCTGATTTTGTTCTCCTTTTTTCCCCTTCCTTTTCATTTCAGCTTGTGCTGATTTCTTGCTGAAGTTAGATCTTACTTTTTTTACTTGAGGGTAAATATGCTTTTAATGTCTGCTCTTTTATGTCTGTTTAATTCTGGTAAACTTTTGTGTATAGTTTTATCGACCCTAGATTTAAGAGTTTTAGTAGGCTTTTATGTACAGTTATATTGATCCTAGGAAGAACAGTTCTGGTCGGCTTTTATGTCCAGTTTTATAGATCCTAGGTTTAACAGTTTTGGTAGACTTTTATGTCCAGTTTAATCAATCCTAGGTTTAACAGCTTGGGTAGGCTTTTATGCACAGTTTTGTTGATCCTAGATTTAACATTTTTAGTAGGCTTTTATGTACAGTTTTTTTGATCCCAGGAATAACAGTTTGTCATCTTTTTGGTGTACTAACACAATTTTGATACCAATCTTGTCGGTGTTGTTTTGGTATTACTCTCATGATGGTCATTGTATGACTATGACAGTTTGCTCTGGTTGGCAACAGTTCCATTGTTGACTTAATGGCAGTCTTTCTTTGTTTTTGTTTGACAATGTCTTTCTGTTGGTGTGTGACATTTATTGTATACAGCACTGTTCTTGTTCTTGTGTCTCAGTCCTCAACTACACAGTACTGCAGCTCTGTTGGTGCTGTTTATAATTATAACTGATGTGAGAAGGCGAGAGGAGCTCTTCTGTATTAGAAAAGTTGCTTAGTCCCTTCTTCCGTGATGTCGCTCCCCACATGTTTTGTTTACCAAGATGTCACTTCCCACATGTTTTGATTATTTTCTTTACCAAGGTTTGAGTGCATTTTTTCGTCAGTTTTCATGGGAATTTTTGCATCAAGTGTTGGCTTGAAAGTTGTACAGACACACTGTCACAGTAAACAGGTTGATGTTGTTCATTTTATCTGTGAAGTAAAGGAAAGAGGGACTTTGGTCCCTGTTGCCGGAAGCTTTCAGCATTCAGCTAGGTGATTTCTTGAATGTGTTGTGGTCAGCAAATGTTTATCAGGTGAAAGTGATGGTGCCACTGATGCTCACTGCTGGTTAATTCAATTTGTTTTAACAATTTATAGCTACAAATTATTTACACATAGCAATAACTACAAATGCAGAATCCAGTTACCTACTTGGCCAGAGAAAATAAATGTGTTAATGTGACAGATTAAATTTGGAAATATTTTACTGACCCAAATATATTTTGGTTGAAGTTTTGAGATTTCTTCAAATACTGAGGCTTTCTGCTAAAGACAACAGTATAGGATGGTAAGAGTTAAAACCTTTCTAGATTAATGATTCTGTATTGGAACCCTGCTTCCATAGCACAGTTTTGTTTGGGATTGTTTTACATGTTCCACATTTCATGTTGCCTGCTTAGTGCCAAACGTCTTTAAAAGCAATGTGTTGACACTACTTTAAATTGCACTGTTTATAATCTGGCACCATGTGAAACGTACAATTTTTAAACCCTTTTTCTGTACAACTGTTGGATTTTTATTTTGTAAGATACAGTAAAGTTTTTTTAGAAGTGATGATGATGGAGAAATGTTGCTTTACGTCCACAGAAACCGTAGGCTTTTTAGGGATGGGAGCCCAGGATGGCCACCTTGACTTTCACACAACTCCTGAGCTGTGATTTAAAAAATTAATAAATTTGTAGACATGATTTGAATAAAACCTTTTTACCTGGGGTTCCAAGAACAATTTTCACTGGTGTATTTTCCCTCTTGTGCACACTTGTGGAGAAGTTGCTGAACTGAGAAAATGCAGCAGTGAAAGTTTGGGTCAGGTTTCCAGGTATAAACATTTTCTGAAAAGTCCTTAGCCATCAGATTCCAGGAGAGATGAAGAGGAGGGAGGTGGAGCTGCACTCTCACAGCTGGATGGATCGTCTTGTTGCCGACAGAGGTGGAGCTGCACTCTCACAGCTGGATGGACTGTCTTGTTGCCGACAGAGGTGGAGCTGCACTCTCATATCTGGATGGATCGTCTTGTTGCCAACAGAGGTGGAGCTGCACTCTCTCAGCTGGATGGATCGTCTTGTTGCCGACAGAGGTGGAGCTGCACTCTCACAGCTGGATGGATCGTCTTGTTGCCGACAGAGGTGGAGCTGCACTCTCACAGCTGGATGGATCGTCTTGTTGCCGACAGAGGTGGAGCTGCACTCTCTCAGCTGGATGGATCGTCTTGTTGCCGACAGAGGTGGAGCTGCACTCTCACAGCTGGATGGATCGTCTTGTTGCCGACAGAGGTGGAGCTGCACTCTCACAGCTGGATGGATCGTCTTGTTGCTGACAGAGGTGGAGCTGGACTCTCACAGCTGGATGGACTGTCTTGTTGCTGAGTTGTTCCTCAACAGCCAATCCTTTGGACTCTGTCCTTGAGACTCTGTCCAAAGAGCAAGTTGCTGGGTACACAAGTTGCCTTGCACTGGCTGGGTCTCCACCTCCTTAACATTGTTGTTCTGGTGATGACTGACTGTCTCTTCAGGCTTTATGGGTGGAAGTGCAGGGACAAGTTACTCATAGGTACCTGACCCCCCTGACCCCGTCCATAATAAACTGTGGATGGCTTCTGTTGATGTAATGCAACATGAAAAGGAAGGAACTGTTAGCCATGTGGCTTATTATGCCTGTACAGAAAATGATCTGCTGTGAAATATGCATAATTACGCAAGGCATACTGTGTGGTGTTTGAGAAAGGGTATTGAAAGTTGATGTTGTTTATACGGTATCACTGTTGGAAGGGTTCGGTGGCTGTTGCTGCGTGTACTTTGAACTTGCTCCCTATCCATGATTTAAAGTATCATGATGACCAGTGGTAATTATGAACAGACATAACTGTGATGTGTACTACTTAGTGTAGGAAGATCAGAAGTGTTTAAGAGCTTGAGACATTACTCACAAGTTGTGTGCGTCTCAGAAGATCAGAAGTGTTTAAGAGCTTGAGACATTACTCACAAGTTGTGTGCGTCTCAGAAGATCAGAAGTGTTTAAGAGCTTGAGACATTACTCACAAGTTGTGTGCGTCTCAGAAGATCAGAAGTGTTTAAGAGCTTGAGACATTACTCACAAGTTGTGTGCGTCTCAGAAGATCAGAAGTGTTTAAGAGCTTGAGACATTACTCACAAGTTGAGTGCGTCTCAGAAGATCAGAAGTGTTTAAGAGCTTGAGACATTACTCACAAGTTGCGTGCGTCTCAGAAGATCAGAATTGTTTAAGAGCTTGAGACATTACTCACAAGTTGCATGCGTCTCAGAAGATCGGAATTATTTAAGAGCTTGAGACATTACTCACAAGTTGCGTGCGTCTCAGAAGATCGGAATTGTTTAAGAGCTTGAGACATTGCTCACAAGCTGCTTGTGTCTCAGAAGATTGGAATTGTTTAAGAGCTTGAGACGTTACCTGCAGGCACAATGCTAAAGTTTACACCAAGGTTTTTGAAACAGCAAGTGTGCAATGATTATCAGATGTATGTAGCTGGCCAGTGCTAAGCAAATGAAAGTATTCTGAAGAAGACTCATGTCAGATGAGGTTTATGGACAGCCGTTTTTCTGTGTACAAATAAAATGTCAACATGTGCCTTAAGTCAAATTGAAAGTACATATCCAGAAACCTTGTTTGGAAGATTTCTGTCTTCTTCTTTTTTTTTTTTCTTCTTTTTTTTTAAATGATAGGATTATGAAAAATGAGCCAGATTGCTATTGACAGCACACACATGCACACACACGCACACACACACACACACACACACACACACACACACACACACACACACACACACATGTGCACACCACACATACATGCACACTCTCTCTCCTCTCTCTCTCTCTCTCTCTCTCTCTCTCTCTCTCTCTCTCTCTCTCTCACACACACACACACACACACACACACGTGTGCACACCACACACACACACACACGTGCACACCACACATACATGCATGCACACTCTTTCTCTCTCTCACACACACACACACACACACACACACACACACACACACACATTGTCCATTTTGGTCAGGTGCATTAGATGCAGAAGGAAAGGAGAAAGAAGTTGGAAACATGTTGATTCTGTGAATGGCTATGGCTGAAACAAACTGATTCCTTGAATGATCATGACTGTCTAGGTGCTTTATGGAACTCTAAACCTGTCTAATTCCGAGGTTTTTTGCTTCTTTTTCTAGTCACTGCCATAGTTTGGAGCAGCATAATTGAACAGTCACGTTTAACATGTGTTTTAAATATGCCTGTTCTTTAAAATTCAAGGCTTAATAAAGCTGTCCTTTGAAGATGTTCCAAGAAATCCTGCTTTATGGTAACTGATGTGGCGCCACAGGCTGTTACAGAAGGTGTGGAATTGCATTCAGGATCTGAAAACTGTCATTGTTGTCTACATTGTCAATAACTGCTGTTTTGGTCATCACTGCTGTCTTGAGTGTGATTCATGGTTGTCATGATCGCATATTGATCACAGTTTTTGTGTATTTGCCAGCTGTCTTGATCACATATTCATGACAGTTGTCTTGATAACATATTAATCACAACTTGTGTTAATAACGTATTGAACACAATTTGTTTTGATGACATATTGATCACAACTTGTCTTAATAACATATTGATCACAGGTGTCTTAACGGTGCACCACTGAAGACTTGCATATTGTGTATCGCAGTGTTACTGTGATTGTATGCCACAGAAGACCTGCATGTTGTGTAGCACAGGTGTCGAGGTGGTGTACCACAGAAGACCTGCATGTTGTGTAGCACAGGTGTCAAGGTGGTGTACCACAGAAGACCTGCATGTTGTGTAGCACAGGTGTCTAGTTGTGGCATCACTGATGTCCTGAATACTGTTTCCTGTTGGGGGGTCAGATTCAAAGTTGTCTCTTTCCTTTTGATGCATCAGATGTTTCTGCATGGAGGCTGGATTGAATGTTTACAAGTTACAAGGAATCAAGAGGCCACACCTATTAAAATGCAGCATTCAGTCCAGGTGTGTGATTTGATTGTTCATGTACCAAAGGTGAATAACAAACTACGGCAAATGAATTACAAAACTGTTGTGCCAGTAAAAATTGGAGGCCAGCAAAATGACTGTAGTATAAACAAAGTCTCTACCTTTCAAGGAAGATGACTGATGAAGACCATAGCCTTTATCTGATATGAATGAACATACAGTGGAGACGTACAAATCGGGTATGCACTGGTGTTACTATTTTTGACCAACAAACGGCTAATAGCTTGGTGGCCCTGCCCTCACTTTCCTGATTAAAAAAGAAACATAAAATGCCCAATTTACTGAACAAAGAAGTGTCATAATTAGATCAAAAATACCAGCATCAGCATCTCACTGTGTCTCTTCTTTCCCAGAAATCTTGAAATTTACTGGATCAGATCTGCAGTGTTCTTTGTTTGAAGGTTTGACCTCAATTGCATGCTAAATTTAGGGCCATTCACCCTTTAACTTTTAAGAGGTTCCACTGTGTGTGTGTGGTCGTTTATATTTTATGCATGCTGTTTTTTTATTTTTATGTAATACTGCTTCTGTATGCTTTGACCATAATTATAAACTTTTGCGGTGACATAAGGCCTGTGGGTTTCTGTACTTATTTATGCTTCTTTTCTTTTTTTACCATGTACACTTGATATTCCTCAGCTGCTATGTACATATCTAACGATCTTTGGCAGTAATAACCTTGTTCAGTGTTGTTGTCTTACGACTTTTGTGGTTATCTTTTGTCTCATGCTGAGCTGTGCTTATAAATGCATATATATTCAAATTTTGTCATAGCATGGCTAGAGTGCAATGGATTGTTTCATGTTTTATACCATTTTTGTCTTCTTTTTTGAGGTCTTTTCTCTGGGGATTTTTTTTTTGGGGGGGGGGGGGGGGGTTAATACTTCACATTGCTTTTCACTTTTGATTATTCTTAGAAATACTGTGATTATTGTTATTAATATCAATTGTGATTATCTTGATCTTTAATGTTATGGTGATCATTAATAGTTTGATTTCTTCTTCTCATTATTATTATTGTAATTCCTCCTCTGATTCTTATTATCAACATTGTTGTTATGATTTTGTCATTGTGGTCTTGACATTTCTTTTATTCTTGCATTATGATTTATTTGACATGGATAGTAGTGTAATTAGGTGTTAAAAAAGACCACTTTTGTTATGTTGTTATATTTATAGTTCCTGCTAAGATGGGATGTTTTGGTCACTGGTGGTCAGCAACTAGTCTGTTCAGCTGTTCTGTTTTTATTTTTTATTTTTTGCCTGCATTTACAGTCTCATTACAGTTTACATTCAAGATAACAATGAATATCTTTTACCTGAACATAAATGCTGAAAGTACAACAAAGGCAAAACAAGAATACCTTCCTGTGGGTTGAAAACATACCTGTTCCACATACCATGGACTTCCCAGTGTAAACATTAATTGCATTGTAGTAGCTGATTGAAGCCTTTTGCATCCCCTGCAGATGGTTTCATTTTGTGATTACAGCTTGACCAGAAGATTGGCATGGTTTCGTTTTGTAATTACAGCTTGACCAGCAGACTGGTTTCATTTTGTAATTATGGCTTGACCAGCAGATTAGTTGCATGTTGTAATTACAGCTTGACCAGCAGATTGGTTTCATGTTGTAATTATGGCTTGACCTCCAGATTGGTTTCATTTTGTAATTACAGCTTGACCAGCAGATTAGTTCCATGTTATAATTACAGTGTGACCAGCAGATTGGTTTCATGTTGTCATTATGGCTTGACCAGCAGATTGGTTTCATGTTGTAATTACAACGTGATCACCTTGATGTGAACTGTCTTGTGTTCTTGGCTTCATGCCAGTTTCACACTTTGTGCCAGCTTGACCACCTTGATGTGAACTGTTTTGTGTTCTTGGCTTCACACCACTTAACATCCCATTTGCAGCGTTCTACTTTATTTTGAGACAGGTCTGATTTTAACGTTTGCTACAATGCAGTATTTTTATTTTTATTTTTTAATGTTAAGGGTTATTTCAGTTGTGAGATTTGTAGGTGTAGCAGGTTAGCGAATGTATTGTAGAGACTTTTCAACACAGACACTCAAAACCAATATTATTGTATACATAGAAACATTTGTAGATTGCTTTTCACTCACAAATACTCACACATATGTATGCATGCAGTAAATTAATTACATGGTTTCGTGAGGTTTTTATGCATTAATGGACCTGAGCATTTTATTTTCAGTTTGAAGAAAATGCCATATCTTTTATATATTTTACTCTTAAATTGAAATAAACAATTTCTTCCTTTTTTGTGTGTTTGTGTTGTGTTGTAAATTATGTACTGATGCATATTTTATGTCTGCTATATTTGGTTACCATGCGTTATAACTTTGAAAGCTGTAAAGTCTCTCTCTCTCTCTCTCTCTCTCTCTCTGCTCAAGCTTGAAAACTAACATCCATGTACAGAAGATGTCAAGCTCATGATAAACACTCAATAACACTCATGATCTACAAAACTTAGGCAAATCAGAGGTATAGATCCATTAGCATGACTCCATTCAACATGCAGTCAGTTTTACATTGATTGATTGATTGATGATCGCTTATATAGGGCTATTCTCCGCTCTCTTGAGCAGACTCATTGCGCTCGCTTGTGGTTCTACATGAGTGACTAGCTTTATAGCGCGTTTCCGTTTTGTGTTTGTTTTTGAATATCCACCGAAGTGGTGTACTTACAGTGCTGGCATGGCTGGTGCCACATGAAACTGCAGCCGTCTCGGCGCAAGTCCTGTGTACACCAAACAACCATGTTCCATGTCACTTCATGCAAAGCCACATACGTAAGGTGTATGCGTGTTTAGTTGTAACCTGCTCCTTTGGCAGAATGACCGGGATCTTTTACGTGCTACTGCGGTAACACGGGGGTGGAACAGATACCGAAATAAGAGTCAGCACAGAAAGTCGACCCTGGAGAAGAAAATTCTCCCGCCGCTCCAGCAGGGATTCGAACCCACGACCTTTCAATCGCGAGTCCGGCGCTCTAACCACTGAGCTATCCCCGCCCCCCTGCATGGTACTCCTCCTCAAAAACATCAGAAATGTGTGCTGTGTGAGTAAAATTTTCAGCTTTGTTGACTGTACATAATTTGTGTATATTCAGGAGTAAACCATTTGTCTCAAGGCAATAAATGAATGCCACCAGATGGCAGACCTCATGCAGTCAAGATACAGAGGGCTCAAATGAGTTCCAGTCGCAGGAGGCACCAGCAACACTGCTGCTGGATGGTGTCAAAGTGGCCAGGGTCCAAAGACATGGTTGTTTATGGGTTTGGTTAAACAAAAAAACAGACACACAAACACATGCCAACATTCGTCCAAACACAGAACACCAAAACAACATAAAACAGCTCAACCCAAAGCAGGTAAGTATCCGGCATCTCATTTTTCACCACTTGAGTGGAATAAGTGTCATTTTGTAGCTTGAAAAATGGGCTAACCCTGAAAACTCGTATGTTGTGTTTTGTCATAATAAATGCATTCTTTTTAACCGTTCATGTGTTTGAATTGTGAGGGTTTTATTGTTCTTTTTGTTTTAAACAACTGGTGATGAAAAATATAAGCGGAGCTGTAGTAAATAAACATGGAGGCTACTTACGACAAACTAATTTACATCTGACACCAACAGTGGTGGTGGTTCGAGTTGTCAAATGCCAAATTGTCTTGGAAGAGGTCACAAGATGTTGATATTCTCATTCTAATGCGCCACTGGATAAAAAACAAAAAGCTGATGTTGGTTTACAGTGTTTGATAACACAAAGAATGCAGAGTTTTGATAATATTTGTTTCAATTTTTTTTAATTTATTTTTTTAAATAACTTCTTAAACAAATTCTTAAACATTTTTCTTAAAATTGAAAAAAGTAAATTTGCGATACCTTCTTGTTCTAGATATTTAGCAAGAGTAATATACAAGTTACATTTAAATTCATGGAACACTAAATACTCACAGAATGTGACATGCATTTGTAAAAATATTTGTTAAACACATACTGCTTGAATGTCCTAACTCCTATTACTACAGAATTATTTCAGAAAAATGGATATGACGTAAATGCTTACAACAATGTAAAAGATATTTTGTATAATAATGATGTTATTACTAATATTGTCAAATCGATTGTTCATAGTCCTGTGGGAAAATTAGTATAAATAATAATTATCTGTTTTTGCTTTTTGTTTCTAATTACTAATATCACCTCGGTGTGAACTTGAGACATAAAATATTGACCGATTTGATTTTCTTAAACAACTCTTGTTAAATTATACAGGATGAAACAGAAGTCCTCTGAGTTTTTTCCGGAGCTGGAGAGCGTCTTGCATTAGTGTTGCTTAACTTCTGTATAGAATGTTTTATCGTGTACCAACGGGCGAGTGCAACAGGCAAAAAGGAAGTTCCCACCCAGGAAAAGAGTGCGCGTGCGCAATATGTGCAGACTTCATTTCCTTCAACAACCTCTCGGCTGCTAGGGAATACTTAGCTACTAGTACTAGTGAGTCCTGAAAAGTGAAAAGTTTGAGACAAGGCAAAAGCATGGCTCCAACTGAAGGGTACTGGGGCAGGGTTACGTCTACAATCGACTGGTGTGAAGAGAACTATGTCGTCAGTCGCTACGTAGCCGAGTTTTGTAAGTAGCAGCGTGTCTGTTTCTTGATCTGACAAAAACTTTCAAGATAACTCAGGCAGAATGCGACGTTGCCTGGACTGCCTCGCAAGCAAATTTTTGCCTAATTATTGAGGTCGTAGTTTGGGTGCGCCTCCCTTTGATTACGACTGCTCGTATCTGAGTGTTCCAACGACTGCATTCGGTCTTCATCACCCACAATCATCATTTTGATCATACAGCTACTACACCGCTACAGTTAGTAGTAGTAGGAGCAGTCTGGTACAGTGGTAGAATGCATTGTCGGTACTTAATATTCAGTGTGTTTTCATGACACCCGCCGTTGTAGGCTAATCAAAGGCAGGCATGGGATCTGTAATGTGTACAGCGATCTCAATGAGTGCTGTGCACACAAATGCGAGACACAACAAACACTGCGAAGTCAGCTCAAGTGCTGATTCTGAAGAAGTAGAGAGAAAAAAAAAGGTCCTTCAGCCTCCCTCAACTGGGAGTCAAAACTACTGCAGCTGCTTTCACTAGATCAACAAGGACAGTATGCACTGAGCTACCCCCCCCCCCCCCACCCCATTAAGTTCAGACCAGATGGACTACAGAGTCCATGGCCATGGGGTGCAGTCTACTCTTGACCTAATACTGAAAGCCTAAACTAAAACTGTTTGCATTTATAATGAAAGGACATTGGCAGCTCCAGCAGACTGCTTGTTCTTCCATCAGCAACTGAAAATTCTGCTGCTATTTTGAGTATTGGGTAGAATTAGAAGAAAGTTGCACATGATTATGATTTGCTTCTAGAGGGCTGGACTGGAGCCAAAGAACCTAGGCTTGAACCCATAACACTTAACATCAGCAGGCAGGCAGCTTCACTGTTGATGAACCTTCTGCAGGATTGCCTTTGCTGTTAAAGAACCTTCCACAGGATTGCCTTTGCTGTTAATAAATCTTCCACAGGATTGCCTTTGCTGTTATTAGTGTTAATGAACCTTCCACAGGATTGCTTTTGCAGTATATGAACCTTCTGCAGGATTGCCTTTGCTGTTAATTAACCTACTACAGGATTGCCTTTGCTGTTAATGAACCTTCCACAGGATTGCCTTTGCTGTTAATGAACCTTCCACAGGATTGCCTTTGCTGTTAATGAACCTTTTACAGGATTGCCTTTGCTGTTAATGAACCTTCTGCAGGATTGCCTTTGCTGTTAATGAACCTACAGGATTGCCTTTGCTGTTAATGAACCTACAGGATTGCCTTTGCCAGACAAAAAGAAGCAAATGACCACCTTGCACTTGATGAGCCCTTGGTGCATGCATGCTTGATTGAACTTGAAACAAACAAAGGAACTGGAAGAAACACTTCAGAGATGAATTTGCATTGTATTTTCGATATCGCGCATTAAAGTTGTAGTATAGCTAAGCATAAGTATTGAGTAAAATGCCTCGAGACAAGCACCTAGTTAGTATGTTGATTCACTACAGAACCTATAATAAAATATTAATAATAATAATTGTAGTGGTATGATAGCATGTGCCTGTGGTATGAGCGAATGGTTAGTTGAATGTGAATGTGTTTGCAGGTGGATGGATGAATGAATGGTCAGCGGATGGAATGAAGGATGGAATGAACGTGATTGTGTTGCACGAGCTCCATGCAACACAAGTTGAAAACTGAACTGTTCTCAGTTGCTGTGAAGCATATAATATATACTACTATAGGAGTGTGAGAGAGAGAGAGAGAGAGAGACAAGAGAGAGAAGACAGGAATAAAGAGTGTCCGTTAGAAGACTGCTTTCGACTTCAGTATGACTGGTGTGAATGGATCGAAAGGACACAAACAACAAGCAGCCAACAACATGCATCCCAACAACATTACATAATAACAATCAAATGATCATTTCACATTCTATTTTACAATACATACATATAATATATCATTCATTGTAAAACTCTCAAAGTTTTAATATAATTCATTCTAAAACTCTCAAAGTATACTGATTCAGGATATATGTTTCCTCTGTCCAGGGAACACTATTTCCAACGTGCTCATGATCTTTGCTCCACTATTTGCCTGCGTCCTGGCTATTCAGCAGAAACTAGAAAAACCTGTGATCTTTTCCTACATAAGCATTGTGGGTAAGTGGCTCTAAAACTGAATGACTCGTGAATGAAAGAAAAGAATGTATGACACTGGCAGCACAAATTCCTCATGCAGTGTGCGACAGCGGAAAATGTTCCTGTTTCTTGTGTTCTGTTTCTTGTGTTCTGTTTCCTGTGTTCTGTTTCCTGTTTCCTTGATGTCCTTCTTGGAATCATAATAACGGAGTTTGGGTGTATTTTTAATGTTAGGTTCAAAAGCTACACAAATGAAATCAACCAGTGTTAAATCTTTTTCACTAAACTGTGATATTTTGAGTAATATTTACAGTTCTGCTGAAACTACTGCTGTTCAGAGAAAACATCAATGTCTTGAACTGAGAGACCTTGGCCCTTGAATTTTTGTGAACTGGTATTAACTTACAAGTAAGAGGGAACTTGCAGAATGAGAACCAGAGGGCTTGGTTGATCTTGTCTGTGCTAGATGCAGCATTGTAAAACTATAGATTGAGTGCCATCAAGTGTTTGTTCTTGCTGTTTTAATAATATCTTAATATATATTATATAAAAATAACTGCTTTCAGAAAATAAAATTAATGTTATAAAATTAATGCATATTTTATACATAATGTTCTGGCAAAACAATTATTACCACTAGTTGTAGATAATTTACACTCTGCACAAAATGAGACTGACCAGTTGGTGCTGTGATTTGTTCAATACTAATTTTAGTCTGTGTAGAAGACAAAATCCAAACATTGTTTCATACACTGGACTGGAAAGACACCACAGGCCACAGCAGATCAGTAGCCTACATTTTATTGTTCGCTGTTTAACTGATACATTTTATTTTTCACTGTTTAACTGATACAGTGGCCTGCTCTTGGCAGCTTTGGCTGCTGTTTATCTGAATGCCTTCTACACAAAAAATCTGAAACAAGGATGACTGCTTGTGTTCTAAAGCAAAACCCAAATGCGTCAAAGGCAAAAAAATAGCGCTTATTTAATATGACACAAGACATGCAATTTTGTGGGATGATCCCCTTTGTCAAGTGACAGAGCAACACATAAACAAAAACATCAACACCCAAGGGAGTTAATTAGCGCTCGAAAGACGTCATGCAAGCACAACAGCAAAGACCTGAGTCACCTGTGGTAACTCTCACCTAGAAGGAGTGTAAATACAGGGTGCTATAACTGCTATACTATAAACTACTCCTGTACCGGGAACACCAAATAAAAAGCTGAGATTGTTGTGAAAATGTGAGAAGAATTATAATGCTTTTGAATACATACATGTATTAATACTGAAATGTGTATTTTGCAGTAGTGGGAATGGGATCATGGTTGTTTCACATGACCCTGCAGTACAGCATGCAGGTAACTATAGTCAGACTGTTATGACTACTTGACCTCTTTTGCTTCTCTCTCTGTTTTTTTTCTGTCTGTTTATTAAACTGCATGCATGCACTGGTGTGTGTGCGCCCGCGTATGTGTGTGTATGTGTGACACGTGTGTGTGTGATGTGTTTGTGTGTGTGTGTATGCATGCACTTATCATTTGGTCCTTTTTATGTTTTGTGTATGCATGCATGCACGCTGTGTATGTGTGTGCGTGTGCGCGTGCATGCATGTGTGTGTGTGTGTGTGTGTGTGTGTGTGTGTGTGTGTGTGTGTGTGTGTGTGTGTGTATGCTATCCTAAAACTGAAACTGAAAACCTCCCGTCCCATTAACAATGTACAACTGGTTGTGTTTCAGTTAATGGATGAGCTACCAATGATATGGGGCTCCGCCTTTCTTCTGTATGGCATGTGAGTGATGTACGGTAGTCTAAAGATGTTGTTTTGATCCAGTGTTTCCCTCTTGCAATGCATTACTGACAGAATGTTTTGCAACATCTCTTCCTTACCCTAGGCATTTCCTGCAATAGCCACATGTCATGTCATGACCCCTAATTTTGATTATGTAAATCAGCAGGTCAAATTCAGGGCTACATGTCGCTGTGTTTAAAAAACAACAAGTTAACAGGGATATGGAACCTTTTCAGTGATGTATGACTTAGTGCCAAAAGGTGTGCATGAAAACAGGACAAAGGGGGTAGAAAATAAAGTTGATGATACATTGAAACTAGTTGTGTTTTTAGAATGTGCACAATGCTAGGAAATATTTCTTAAAAGCAAAAGATAAAAACTTGCGCACTTTTGGAGATATTTGCTGACAAAGGTCATAAAAGGCTGCATGTTGTACATCAGATATTACAACATGCATAGTTCATTGTGTCTTCAGTTTTGCACAAGTATGCACAAAATCAAGTCACACTATTAGTGCACATCTCCCCTACTATGTTTGTGCCAAATTTTGTACACTCATATAATTTTACACATGATTATGACATGCTGATTGTTGTAATATCTGATGGGCGACATAAACCCATAACTCAATTTTTTTTATATAACAAGTAACACACCCTTTCATGCAATATACTATAATTAGCCATACAAGACTTGATGATAATTATGATGGCACGTATATCCCCCCCCCCCCCCCCTTCCTTCTCGTCCCATCTTTCTCTCTCTTTTCTCTTTTACTTTTGCCACCCCCGCCCCTATTGGATTTGAATGAAAGAGCCAATACACAGAAGTTAATATCAGTTTTGTTGCGGCATTTGCTACGTGTTGTAAAAGCCAGGTGATTCCAGGTGGTGTAACAATACTAATGGATTTTGTTTGTTTTTGTTTATTCTTTCTCTCTCTCTCTCTCTCTCTCTCTCTCTCTCTCTCTCTCTCTCTCTCTCTCTCTCTCTCTCTCTCTCTCTCTGAGGGTATTTTGTTGTTGGTTGCGTGTGGGTACGGGGTGGGGGTGGGCATGGAGCACAGCTGGTGTTGAGTTTTTATGTTAATCCGGGAGAGTGGTGTTTTATATATATATATGTGTGTGTGTGTGTGTGTGTGTGTATGTATATGCGTGTATATGTGTGTGTGTGTGTGTGTGTGTGTGTGTACCATCTCTCTCTCTCTCTCTCTCTTTCTCTCTCTCTCTCTCTCTCTCTCTCTCTCTCTCTCTCTCTCTCTCTCTCTCTCTCTCTCTCTCTCTCTCTCTCTTTTTATTGTAAACATCGTACATGATGTTTTATTTAAAAAAATTGAATGTCATGTGTGTCGAGAAGCATGTGATTTTGTGAGTCAAGAAGTGTGCAGCCACGCTAGAGCGGGCGTGCTGGCAAAACAGTGTGTGTGTTTCTCGAGCTCCCTGTCTCTGACGTATGTCCCCCTTTTTAGTTATTTCTTGCTGTGTGATGTGTGCCTTTTACTGCGATTGACGTTGTTTGTAGCATGCACCCCGGGCAAGCTGTAGGTATCCGCTTTTTAGCAAAAGCAGGTGAATAGAACATGTGTATCAATTCATTTTTGTGTGTGTGTCTTACCAGCAACGCTTGTGTCTAAATCGGTGTCAGACGAAAATTTTACTTTGTGTGTGTGTGTGTGTGTGTGTGTGTGTGTGTGTGTGTGTGTGTGTGTGTGCATCTGGTGAAGATGACATACATGAAACTTATATTTTGCTCATATCCTTAAAGGTCATTGTGACCACAGTAACAAGGAAATCATTGGATATAAAAATGTATGGGAGTTTTTAAAGATCGCTGTTGCGTAATTGCATGTGAATGTTTGATCAGATATGCGAAATTTGGTTTGTAAGATTCAGTTTTGTACTTTGAACTGTGTTTGATACATCGTTTGAACGATCGAGCTTTTGAATTGGTCATATGTTTGTCATACAAACTTTATTTACGATGCTGAGAGCCAAAGGAGTCTACCCCCTCTCTTCACTTCGTGCCTTCCCCTATGGTGTGAGTGAGTGTGTGTGTGTGTGTGTGTGTGTGTGTGTGTGTGCATGCGTGCGTGCGTGCGTGCGTGTGTGTGTTTGGCTCTCTCTCCCCCTCCCCCTTCTCCATCTTCTTTCTTCGCTTCGCCTTCCATCGTGTGCGCCCTCTTTCCTTCGCCCCCCACCCCCTCCCGAGAGAAAAACTTGAAGCTTGCATAAGCATTTTGAATGTATGATTGTAAATATACCTGTAAAGCCAAACGTGATGTTTGAAATTAATTTTTTGCTGCCAGACCAGCGATTTCACCAGGAAAACACTTCTTTTTTTCTTCTTTCTTTTTTCTCTCCCCCCCCCCCCCCCCCGCCCTTTTCCTCCATAATTCTTTGTCTTAGATATTCTTTGTTGGACTATATGGATCTGTACATCATGTATTTTTTCTGTGTATTTGCGTGTTTTTTGGTTTTATCTTGACAGCAATAGCCACTGTATTAGTGTATATATAACCACGTGCATACTGAAAAACGGTTTTAACTTTATGAGATGTTTGCGTGTGCCTGTGCCAGCAATCTGTAATGCTTGGCCAGTGAAGAATACTGACATAGATGTGATTTTTAGTTATCTCGCTAGGTGCGTGCTGAATGTACATCTAGTTCTCAGTGTGGATTTTTTTCCATTGGCATTGTATTAGAGTTTTGTGAACTTTGTTCACATAGTAGTGTTATTTGTTTTGTTTGTACTAGTTACTGCTGCCTGTGGAAGGTGGTCTCCTTGCTATAGTACCAAACTTAGACAATGAGTAATACGGTTAAGGTTGTTTCAGTGAACTGCCAGGGCCTCTCCACCCGCGTAAGAGAAGAGATGTGTTTCATTACTTAAGACAAAAATCATACTCTATATATCTATTGCAGGATACTCATTTTGACCCAAAAATGAAGAACTGTATTCGGGCTGAGTGGGGATATAAGTCTTACTTTGCATCATATAACTCAAATTCGAGAGGCGTTGCCATATTATTCAACAATAATTTAGATTTTTTAGTGAAAAAAGTGTACAAGGATATCTTAGGAAACTACATATTTGTTACTGTAACAATAGTAGGGATTTTTTGATAGTCAGTCTGTATGGGCCTAACCATGATGATCCCGAGTTTTACGCTGAACTTGAAGAACGGATAAACGATGTTGGTTTTGAAAATATTATTATTGGAGGTGACTGGAATTTAGTCTTGGACTATGCATTAGACTATTACAATTATAAGCACCATAATAATATCAAAGCACAAGAACAGGTGGACAATCTAATGATAAATCTTGACCTTTTGGGTATTTGGAGGGAACTTTATCCCGA
Organism: Alviniconcha strummeri; assembly: GCA_963584105.1. Taxonomy (NCBI): domain Eukaryota; kingdom Metazoa; phylum Mollusca; class Gastropoda; family Provannidae; genus Alviniconcha; species Alviniconcha strummeri. Next base: position 602,949 of record OY757554.1, read on the forward strand.
AATGAGAAGATACACATGGCGTCGAAATACACCGCTTCAGCAAAGTAGACTTGATTTTTTCTTGATTTCAGACCTTCTGTCCACCTTTGTTACAAATGCCGACATTAAGGCTGGGTACAGAACAGATCATTCTATGATCACACTGACGTTGACATTAGGGAAAGAGTCTAAAAACAAACTATTGTGGAAATTTAATAATTCTTTATTGAAAGATAAACTCTTTGCAGAAGAAATTAATGATGTTATAAAAGCAGTAGTTGAAGAGTATGCAGCTTTACCATACATACGGGAACAGCTTTCCAAAATTCTGAAATGTGATATTCAATTTGTTATATCAGACCAGCTGTTTTTAGATGTATTATTAATGAAAATTAGATCAAAGACAATTTCTTATGCTGCAATGAAAAAACGTCTGGATGAAAAAAAGGAAAAAGATTTAGAAAACAGTATTCAAAGTTTAGAAGCTAAGATAGTTTTAACTGAAAATGAAAAAAGAAAGTTAGAGAAGGACAAGCAGGAGCTAGTTGCGATTAGAGACAAGAGAATGGAAGGAGTCCTGCTTCGCTCGAGAGCGAGATGGATTGCCGACGGTGAAAAAATTACAAAATACTTTTGTGGACTCAAGAAACGTAATTATATAAGTAATAAACGAAATTCTCTTGTTAAATATATGCCACATCTGCAAATGGAATGGAACCCACCTAAATTTAAGATACTTGGTATATGGTTTACTAATGACTTAAAAGAGTGTGAGGTACTCAACTTCAGTGAAAAGTTTTTGGAAATAGGAGCTTTGTACAAAGTATTGTTAAAGAGACAAATAACACCACTAGGCAGAGTAGCGGTTCTAAAATCGTTGATTCTATCTAAGATTATTCACCTATGGATGTTATTGCCAAACCCGCCAGACAACCTTGTTAACGAATTGCAGAAGACAGTGTTTCAGTTTGTGTGGAATAGAAAACAGGACAGGATCAGCAGGAAAATAGCCGTCAGATCCATCGCGAAAGGAGGGCTTGGGATACCAAACATAAAAACTTACATTAATGCACTGAAGTTAATTTGGATTCGAAAATTAAAAACAAGTGAGCACAAGTGGAAAAGTATAATTAAATCAACTTATCCTAAAGTGGTGTGGTTTGAACAACTCGGATCAAGCGTTCATTTTCAGGAACATAAGGTTAATAAGTTTTGGAGTCACGTATTTATGGCATATAAAGAGTTCGGTAAACAAATACATGTAGAAAATTCAGAAGAGCTAGTTGCTGAGCCAATCTTCTGCAATCAGAATATCCTAGTTGGAAACGGAATCATTTTTTATAAAAACTGGATTGACAAAGGTGTGTGTCACATTAAAAATATGCTGAATGACAATGGTACATTTATGTTATTTAAAAGTTTAAAGAAAAATTCGGAATTAAGACAGATTACATTACATATATTGGATGTGTGCAAGCGATCAAAAGCTACATATGTAAAACAGAAATAACAGTGGAGGGTAAAAATTCAGCAGATTTAATTAAGACGCTTAAGACGATTTATAATCAACGAAAAGGCTCATGCCTTTATTATGAGGTACTTACGCAGAATATAACTAGACCTAATTGTTGTGACAAGTGGGAAGCTAAGCTAAATAAAGATATTAACTGGTGTATCACCTTTAAGAAAATGCAACAGATTCAAGAAATAAAACTGAAATGATTTCAAATAAGACTAGTACATAGAATAATTGCTACTAATATTGTTTTAATGCACATGGGAATTGAAAATGACATTACTTGCTCATTTTGTTGACAAGACCGAGACTCAATTAACCATATATTTTGGTCATGTAGGTACGTGAGGTCATTTTGGGAACAATTCCAGATTGTACTTAATGCTGGCTGTCCAAATGCGACATCAGTTACACTTAATGAAAATATTGTACTGTTTGGTCATGACATCCATTTTAAATCAGATAGCACTTTTGATTTGATTATTTTGCAAGCATTGTTCTTTATTTATAAATGCAAAATTAACAAGACTATACCACAATTGCATTCGTTCAAACGTTATTTAAAAACTAACTTTGAGGTGTACAAATATAATGCAAAACTGAATATGTTATATGATAAGATTATAATTGAATGGTGTCCTTACCAGCCGCTGATTGACGTATAGACTATGTCATAGATAGTAAATGTTAAGTGACATGATGTACAACATACATACACGCATTCAGACACTTATACATTGTTCGCATGCACATGCTGTGTAAGTACTATTTTGTTAGGATCGTCTTTGATCTGTTTGTTGGGCCGTTTAATTGCTTTAATTTTAGTTTGGAATTGTGTGGGTGTGGGTGGGTGCGCATGCATGCATGTGTGTGCGCGTGCGTGCATGTGTTTGTGCGCGCGTGCATGCGTGAGTGCATGTGTGTTTGTCTCCTTCTCTCTCTTCTTCTTTTTTTTCCAAATATAGTTCATTTTTGTTGTCTATAAACTCTTTTTGCTGGAAAAAAAATAATAATAAAAATAGCCATACAAGTGCATGCAAAAACACAGTGAGAAGAATTTTTTTCTCAGTTTGCATTTAATAACAAGTCATAAAAATTAAATGAAACAAATTTCTGTATTACAGCAGTATTACAACAAAATAACATTTCCCCAGTTTATAGCATCAAAAACATTCTGTTTGCTTAGATCAGTCTAACAAAAACAAATGAGAATGACCTGATTTTATCAAGGTAATTAACAATTAAGTCCAGACCCCCCCCCCCCCCCCCCCCCCCCTCAAGCTCTTTGACTGTTTGAGATGTGGATTCTCTGCGGCCAGCCTCTCTCTGTACTGTCTGCAACTATCTGTGTTTGATGTTTTCCTCCTTGCTGTACCACTTGGCTCAGGAGTACACTCAGTTCAGCATACCATGGTCTTGTCAATGAATTTGAAGTGTTATGAATATGAAATTATTAACCCAATAACCAGCAACTGTCCCAACTGTCAGTACAAACATGTCAAACCTACACACCATGACTTCTACACAAATCAGTACTCAGTTCTCAGAACCGCTATTAGTATTACTAACATCTGCTGGGCTTAATTAAACTTGAAAAGTTTACTGTTTTACGTCATATTACAACAACAGTTTGTGTGGCAAACATGACGTCTGACATAACTTTCACGACGAAAATTACTTCCAGGAAGAAAAAAACTTTAACTTCGTCACTCTCGCTCAGTTAACAAAATATTCTTGCAACACCACTAAACAGTCTACAAAAAGCATACACTTATAACTGGTAAGTTTTTGATGAAACTGAGCACACATCCTGAATCAACAGTTGCATTAAGATTTACAAGATATTGCCTTGTCGTAATGAAATTCTTCATGCTGTACTCGGCTAAGTATAAAAAACAGGTTTCAAATCTTCGAAGATGCCACTTTTCATAGTACTTTCATTTCGCACACCCAAATCGGCGGAAAACTTGAAAATAATCTCAACAAACTCCTGAAAAAGCGCACAGTGCATGTTCTACATCAGACCACTGTACCGACGTCGCACCACTGAAGGAGACTACAACACACCTTTCGGTGTTTCCAAACAAAGACACGCCATGCGGCCGGGAAAATGAAGGCACTCGGGAAAGGTCACGTGATGTTTTGGATGTTGTCAATAAAAAAGAGACTGCTTTCTCGTTTGTTTTGTACAAAATATTAGATATCTTGTAGGGACATCGGATATTACAACAATATCAAACGATCGGGGAAATATTCTTCAGATTTCGTGCAAAACTTCGCTGGAAAAAAACGAGTATCTATGTGTAGTGCAAATGCATGGATCGGAACACACGCGACGTTTCCAGTGATTCCGAAGCGATGCTGTCATTTTTCGGTTGTTCAAAGTTTTCAGTTCGAGTTTGCAACACATCTGACGTACAAACAGGGCAAACATTCGCGATCAATTGATCGAAAATACAACCATCATGAGTGTTGATGTTATATTATCAGTATAAAACAATGTTTTCCACGTACAAACCAGTGATTGGTTCTCCATGTGCTTGCGATTTGTTTGTAAGTAAAGTGACGAAAATCACTCGGTACATGGATGTCCGTTATTGGCGGTCATTTTTCAGCACTTTTTCAGTGTGTGATGACTGTATCTTGAAATCAACCAAAGCCTGGTTGCTGAAATTATCTGTACGATATATTCATTCATTCATGCCAGTACACAACACAACATTTCAAATAAAAACAGTTTTCAACAATGTTTTATTTTCAACTGAAGTGCATAACCCCTTGCATGCGCACCTTTTGGCACTAAGTCATATATATTTATTTATTTTTTAACATTTTGTTGTCTTTTTTAAAATATTATGTACATGGTAAGTCTGTGGAAGCTGATGTGTATTTTAGTAGTTAAATGAAGGCAGTGTTCTAAATCTGTTGACGTGTCTGCATTAACCTGGATGGATTGCTTTGTCTGGAGTCTCACCTGCACGACTCTGTGGCTAAGATGACAACTGTTTAGAACTAGCCTTGACCTTCAGTGTGTGAAAACAAGAACATCTTGTATAATATGTGTATATATTTATACATAGTAACAATACCAAATCTGCCTAGTTAAGAGATTAATATATATCTATCTGTCTATATGTATATACCAAAGCAGAATTGTGAATGTACTGAGTACTGCATTGATCACACAGAGTACACAGACATGCACACACGCACACAAACATGCACATATGTGCATACAAGCACACAGCGTGCTCGCGCACACACACACACTGGAATCAGGTTGTGTTTGACCTCTTTCAAGCAGTATTTTATATATATATATATACTTGTCTGGGCAAAAAAAAAGAAACAAATGAATCTGCTGACAATAGGTAACTTTACATACATTTGGCGTTTATCCTTTGACCAGAGATGTGATGCAAGCATGCCTGTTTCAGATTGACGCTGGAGGCAGAAAGGGGCCAGAACTTCCCATGGTTGATGGTGGCCTTGTTTCTCTACTGCATCGCTGTCACCGTGGTATGTCTCTGTTCAACATGTTTCTTTTTTTAAGTCTCCTTCTCCTTTATGATCATATCATAATCATTTTTCCTTCTTTCTTTCTTTTTCATTCAGCCCAATATAACTGTACCAGCCGACTGGGTGTAAAACACCAAGTTACTTTCTTTTCCATAGCCACAATGAAACAGACTGCAGCAAACATTTTTTCATTGCTGAGGCAGTGTTGCATGCTGTGTCCGTGCATAGACTGCATGTTGGTGGTGTGGTTGTGGTCTGCTCTGTGCGTAGATTGCATGTTGGTGGTGTGGTTGTGGTCTGCTCTGTGCGTAGATTGCATGTTGGTGGTGTGGTTGTGGTCTGCTCTGAATGTTCTGCCAGGGCAGCTGACTGTCTCTCTTGAACTCTTTTTGTGACGCTTTTGTATTGATGTGATGAAGTAAGGCAGCTTGCCTGCAGGCTCTGGTGCTGTGAGAAGCACGTGGGGTAGATTGGCGCTGAGGGCTTTTCCCTCATTGATAGGCTGGTGCTGAGGGCTTTTCCCTCATTGATAGGCTGGTGCTGAGGGCTTTTCCCTCATTGATAGGCTGGTGCTGAGGGCTTTTCCCTCATTGATAGGCTGGTGCTGAGGGCTTTTCCCTCATTGATAGGCTGGTGCTGAGGGCTTTTCCCTCATTGATAGGTTGGTGCTGAGGGCTTTTCCCTCATTGATAGGCTGGTGCTAAGGGCTTTTCCCTCATTGATAGGTTGGTGCTAAGGGCTTTTCCCTCATTGATAGGTTGGTGTTGAGGGCTTTTCCCTCATTGATAGGTTGGTGCAGAGGACTTTTCCCTCATTGATAAGTTGGTGTTGAGGGCTTTTCCCTTGTTGATAGGTTGGTGCTGAGGGCTTTTCCCTTGTTGATAGGTTGGTGTTGAGGGCTTTTCCCTTGTTGATAGGTTGGTGCTGAGGGCTTTTCCCTTGTTGATAGGTTGGTGTTGAGGGCTTTTCCCTTGTTGATAGGTTGGTGCTGAGGGCTTTTCCCTTGTTGATAGGTTGGTGCTAAGGGCTTTTCCCTCATTGACAGGCTAGTGCTAAGGGCTTTTTCGTTATTGATAGGTTGTTGCAGAGGGCTTTTCCCTCATTGATAGGCTGGTGCTAAGGGCTTTTCCCTCATTGATAGGCTGGTGCTAAGGGCTTTTCCCTCATTGATAGGCTGGTACTAAGGGCTTTTGCCTCAGTGATGCTCTTAATAAGCGGCCGTGTCTGTAATGCAGTATCTCATTGACAAGGGCAAGCACACTGTGCTTTATAAGATCAGCCATGTGTATGTGAAACTTCAAAACTAATATATATATTATAAATGCAATATTGTAAAGTTCTCCGGCACACCACAGCCCCCCCTCCCCCCACACACACATACACACACGCTGCCACATACACATATATGCTTGCTTGATGCACACATGCATTTGCACTGAGAAGGAATGTAATGGAGGTAAGGGAAGTGAGTTGGGGGGGGGGGAGCAGACTTTGGAATCAATTGTGGTATTGTTTGTAGAAATGAGTCTGTAATGCCATTTTTTTCTTTCTTTGTTTCTTTTGTAATTAAAGCTTGTTTCTGTTTCTCCAGATGTACCTTCTCAACAACAACCCAATTTTTCATGAGGTGAGCTGAAGTGTAAGATATGTACATATGCAGTAGACCTTTTTCGCTGAATTTTTTAACCAGTGTTAATTTTGCACTGGGCTTTAGATTTGAACTGTCCATCTGCTCCACTTGATAGCCACTGCTTTTTTTGTTTGTTGTTTTTCATTCATTACTTAATTAATTTACTTATTTGTTAATACTTTTCTGCTTGAAGTTAGAGGGACAGGTAAGAAGCTGGAATGCAATCATTTACTTCTTTAACTAGGACACGGGTTTTATCAAAAGGGGGAAGGTGGTATAATGCTTTTAGGGAGTGTGGTGGGCATTCAGAGGTGATTCCTGACAGTTTGTCCAGACCAGTGCAGACCATATTGTCTCTGAAGCTTCTTTATTGAGACATTTCAA
>OY757554.1:614976-635858 GCA_963584105.1 Alviniconcha strummeri
TTTGTCAGTGTACCTGTGCATGCTGACACCCAGGTTGTTTCCATGGTGACAGGAAATACCGGGACAAGACAGGCACGATACTGTATGCAGCTTCGTTCCTGACCTACATGTCTGGTTTTACCCTCTGGAACATTGACAACATCTACTGTCAGAACCTGAGGTCAGTGGCTCCCTTGGTGGGTTGTAGTGGATGAATGGGTTGTGAAGTGGGGCTACTTGTTGGCAGCTCATCTGGCAGTCTAGGCTTTTGTCAAGTGATTGACCAAATAGGAATCGTATAGTCACCACAAAACATTTTCTCCAGTAGGTAGAAGACTCGAGTTGATTCCTGAATTAAAAAATTCTAAATTCAATATACAGTTGGGTGGGTACTTCAAAACAAAATCCTTAATTTTAAGTTTAGTGGATCTCTTCTGCCTAACCTATTTCATAAAGCTGGTTTTTGGAGGGCTACAGGTGTATGGTAGTTCCTTAAAGACTAGCATTCATTTTCTGTGTTGATGTGTTTTGATATCTCTAATTCACAGTGGGGGGGTGGGGGGGGGGGGGGGGGGGGGACTGTCAAAATTTTGCTTGAATTCAGCCAGCACAAAGACACAACAAGTGACCAATGAACTTTAAAATATCTGCTTATCCTGTCCAAATTTCTGCTGGGAAAGCCAACAACAAATATTCCACAGGAAGCCACAGAAGTACAGTGTGTGCAGCAAAGAATGGCTTCTTTCACAATACAGTTTAAAATGTTTGTCAAACTGGAGATTTATTCTTTGTTTTTATACTTTAAAATGCTTTGACACCAAGGAACTGATGACAAAATCCGTACAGTATGTGCAGCAAAGAATGGCTTCTTTCCCAGTTTATACTTTTTATTTCATGACACCAGTGGAATGACAACAGGCTTCTGCATTGTGTCTGCAGATCACTGAGACGTGACAAAATTCACACAGCAGCCACACCTTTGTTTGAATGTCACGCCTGGTGGCACTTATTGGCTGGATCCGGTACCTACCTGTGTCTACTCTTTGTGTAAGTAATTTCTGTTGCTTACCTGTGTCTACCCTTTGTGCAGGTATTTTTTGTTGCCTACCTGTGAATACTTTCTCTTGTCTACTTATGTCTACTCTTTGTGTGCAGCATTTTCTGTTGCTTACCCGAGTCTACTCTTTGTGTAGATATTTTCTGTTGCCTACCTGTGTGTACTCTTCATGTGAGTATTTTCTGTTGCCTACCTGTGTCTACTTTTTATGCGAGTATTTTCTGTTGCCTACCTATGTCTACTGTTTGTGCAAGTATTTTCTGTTGCCTGCCTGTGTCTACTCTTTGTGTAAGTATTTTCTGTTGCCTTTGTGTCTCCTCTTTGTGTAAGTATTTTCTGTTGCTGGTGTCTACTCTTTGTGTATTTTCTGTTGCCTGCCTGTGTCTATATTCTTTGTGTATTTTCTGTTGCCTGCCAGTGTCCACTCTTTGTGTATTTTCTGTTGCCTGCTTGTGTCTATATTCTTTGTGTATTTTCTGTTGCCTGCCAGTGTCCACTCTTTGTGTATTTTCTGTTGCCTGCCAGTGTCTACTCTTTGTATATTTTCTGTTGCCTGCCAGTGTCTACTCTTTGTGTATTTTCTGTTGCCTGCCAGTGTCTACTCTTTGTGTATTTTCTGTTGCCTGCCAGTGTTTACTCTTTGAGTATTTTCTGTTGCCTACCCATGTCTACTCTTTGTATAAGTATCAGATGGATTGAGGATAGGCAGGGTTACTATAATCCTGAATGGTCTTTGAATATTTTGGGAGAAATATTATCTGCCATTTTGAAGGCCATGAAAGTCAATGAAAAACAAAGAATTAACTGAGGTCTTTGAAAGTTTGTGACTTTTGACTGCTCCAGTCAAACTGTCAAGCCAGTGATGACCTGACTGACTTGGAGAATAACTAGCTTCATACTGTGGCTCTTTATTAGGATACTTTTGTAAATTATAGAATATAATCATCAAATGGCAGTTAGTTAGTGCTTTGAGCCCAGTCAACCACAAAGGGTTATATCAGGGCTTATGTGAAATGGCAGTAATTTGGTATCTGAAGTGACACTACCACCACATGGCATGAATTAAAGTTGAATAGGTGGTGGTCATTTCTACATGTATTGAATTTGGTCTGTGAATTTTGAGAAGAAAAGAAATGGTGTTGACAGTTGGGGAATTTTGAATGTAATGGAGAGAACTGTGAAGCAAGATGAACAAAATGGCTTATGATGTTGCAGGTCCCATATGAGGTACACCATCCTGAAGATGTCTCCTGAGGTCAAGGTAAGAACATTTTTTACTCTGGTGAAAAATGTCATGAACTGATGGTCAGCTGGGCTCCTTTGGCCAAGACCATGAGGCAGTCTGTGATAAAACAAATGTAGAGCTTGTGCATATACTCCACTGACCATAACTATCTGGCACAATGTCTGTTTTTTGAATGATGGTCACAAGCGAACGAAAAACAGGAGTGGTTATATTGAAACTGTGTGTGGTGGTAGGTTGTGTCGCATATCAAGTTCCACTTTTTTAATTTATATTCTTCGTTTGGGCAACGCATTCACTAATTCAACTGATTTCAAGATCACAGCATGGGAATATAGAATTGGGTTCTAGTTTTTCAAAAGAAATCATTGTTTTTCTGTTGTTGTCTACAACCCATTTTTCATCACGTTTGCGTTTACTGGAGAGAAAGCGAGTCATAGGCTATAGAAGAAACGACAAAGTTTGTGTTTCTCTGACACTCTTTCAAACTTTGTCTGGTGGTGGTCTGTGTCTGGAGTGTTTCTGCACTGAGCTCTAAGCCCTGCCGCTTTCCTCACAAGCTTTCCACCCTGTATCAGGTCACAGCTGACCACCATGTGGCATCGTGATGAGTGGAATAGAGGGTTCACACTCACCTCTAAGCCTTGTCTCTTCTCACAAGCTTTCCACCCTGTATCAGGTCACAGCTGACCACCATGTGGCATCGTGATGAGTGGAACAGAGGGTTCACACTCACCTCTAAGCCTTGTCTCTTCTCACAAGCTTTCCACCCTGTATCAGGTCACAGCTGACCACCATGTGGCATCATGATGACCAGTGGAATGCAAGGTGATTTGGGTGTGATCTAGCAGTCAGATGGTTGTAATTTGCTTTATTTGATTGCAGCTGATATCTCTTGTCATCAGTGGCCTTGTGCCATTGCATGCTTTGAAGATTTTGTTTGGAATCAACTGGTCTTTTGATCTGTTGCTGTGCTTTTAACCAGTAAGGAAACTGATTATAAATGTTATAACTGGTTAAGTGTCCAGGTGAGTGTTCTGCATGTTCACCCAAACTCATTTTGGAGACTGTGACCAAATTTCAAGAATACAGCTGTGTTTCAAAGTAAAAAACAGACAAACCAACAAAAAAGTCTTTTTACTCCATGTTTCAGTTTGATCAATGTGAAGTCTTTTTTATTTTGGTCACATAATTATCTTGTCTTTTTGCAGTTCCTGTTTGGTTTTTTCCCCTATGTGAGTGTGCCGTCTGCTGCCATGAGGTCCAAACTGAGTTAGTCAAGGAACGGAGAGTGGAGTCCCAATCAAAAGTTTGCCATCTAGTTTGTAGACGTCAGCTTTTGTTGAGTACTGTAGCATGACAGACAATTCTCTAGCTGGAAATCTTTGTTGTCGGCACAAATACTGTTGTGTTTTAAGAGACTGTTGTTGTTGTGGTTGACATTTCTGTTGTTCTGCATATTATATATGGGCCATTCTCCAGAAAACTGGTCAAAATTGTGACATAGACTGATAGAGGGTAAAAATTCAGAGTGTGAATTTTTTAATGCTATTATTTGGGAATGAAAGCTTGACATCTCTTGTGTTCATAAATATAAGACATAAATTGACAGGGTGACAGGAACTTGATTAATTGTTCATTATGTTACGTCATAGGTCAGTGTCTCGCGTGTTACAGAAGACACCAGAAATGCATGAATAGAGTCGGCTCAGTGGGCAGTTTGACTCTTGCCTTTTTTATTATACAATATTTCCTAATTCAAAAAGGATTATCTGTCACTTCTGACATTAAAACAAAATTAAAAAAATTATCCTGCCTCTTTAACGATTTTGGTTTAAAATGTCTTCTTCGAAGTACAGACATGCACGAAATATATTACACATTTCTTTTCTTATTTTTTTCTCCCCCAAAGTAATTTGGAGGGGGAGGGGGGGTGCATTGCACTAACTTGGTCTGAACCTTATATATAAATATACATGTCAAGGGCATATTTGTTTCTTGCTTTCTAAAGTTAATAACCAATTGCACTTAATTAGTAATCTCTCTCACATGTTATGTGGACATCATCACAAGCACAAAAGGATATAAGAATAACACACTTGAACCATTGACCAAAAAACTTAATAAACAAGTATATTTACTACAAAAGCAATGTTCTTTCCACATGTTCTTGATTGGAACCGGCATTGACCCCTGCTTTAGATATTGGGATAGCCAAGAGTGGCAGCAATCTAGTCCACAGTCCCCCAAGCCACATTCTCTGTCTCACGCCCTGTGTCAAAGCAAGAAAATCTTTTCACAGTGTTTTACCCTGTCTTGTGATGATGTACCATCAAACTAATTTGGATTGCAAAGGTTTCAGTATTTCTGAAGATCTAGTAGAAACAATGATATTTTTGAATGATACTCTGGCTGATGATGATGCATCACCATACTAAGTTTGACTGATCAGAAATATTGTCTGGGCAAACATTCACTGAAGTTCAGAACCTTCACTGTAACCTTGACCTTGAATACAGCAAAGCAACCTTTTCACAAGACACTCCAGCTTATGAATATGCACTGTCAAACTAAGTTGGTCGCCCCCAAAAATCTGCAGCTCAGAACATATAATAGAAACAGTCATATTTGATTGTATGAACTGAAATTCAGTTACTGTGACCTTGACCTTGAAGATAGAAACCCATTTTTTGCATATGACGCTCTGGCTTAGAATGATGTCTCACCATACTGGGTTTGGTTACAAATGGTTCAGTGATGCATAAAATATCCAAACTAACATTAGCTGAAACTTTTAACCTGTGACATTGACCTTGAACACAGCAAACGAACATTTTCACTGAACACTTCTTTGCTGATGATGATCTACACTGAAATTGAGTTTGGTTGCAAAAGACTCACTGGTTTAGAAATAATAAAAGATATAGTAGAAACTCATATTTTGATTATATAAGCCCACACTGTGACCTTGACCTTGAAGATAGAATCCCATTTTTTCGCATGACATTCCGGCTCATGGTGGTGCACCACAATACCAAGTTTGGTTACAAAAGTTTGCAAAGAAACACTCAGCCGAGTGGGAACAAATATGTGTTACGAGCGTTACATCCCTCACCCCTGAAGACACCACAGTGCTTTCCCTTTTCTAGTAAAATAATACACCACACACAGCACAAAAAGAGTCAAACGTTGCTGCCACAAGTCAGCTGATGTGGACTGGTACATTAGGGTAGGTCGAAAGTCAGTGGTACAAGCAGAAATAATTATTTTGTGTGCTCACACGTTACAGCAGTGTAAGACACCATGTCAACAACCCCTGACAAAATGACGGTAATTTATTTCGTACCTACTCTTTTGTCATCAAACAAGCATTAAAAATAAGGTGAAATGTGGTTATCTACTGAACTGATGGAAAAAAAAAGTTTTTTAGTTTTTGTTGTGAACAAGTCACAATATCATGATACACACTCAGAAGACACCATTGGTAGCGTATGAGACACTGATTATGTTTCCTTTGTTTGGAGCTGTTAATACAAGCAACACGCAATAAATACCATTTGTATGTAAGAACTGGCCTCCTTCTTTCTCATGAAACCTGTTTTTATTCAATCATGAACGATTCCAAGGAAATATCTGCGATCAGCTAACCTTCCCAAAGCCATGTCACAAATGGCAGCCATGAAAATGTTGCGATTTTTTACCAAAAAAGGCTCACAGCGCAAGAAATAATGATGCATTTACCTATTGTGGCATTTCCCTTATTTCTCCAAACACATTACATCAGAAATATAGCGGTAGTTTAAAAAGCTTCATGTTTTATTTTTATTTTTATTTCATCAGAAAGCAGCACTGTCTTTGGTGCAGTTTTCAGGAGAATGACCCATAGACATTCTGAGAGCTGACTCTGCACTGTAGTCAGCTGTTTGTGTGGGTTTGTGTGACTCTGCACTGTAGTCAGCTGTTTGTGTGGGTTTGTGTGTGTGTGTGACTCTGCACTGTAGTCAGCTGTTTGTGTGGGTTTGTGTGACTCTGCACTGTAGTCAGCTGTTTGTGTGGGTTTGTGTGACTCTGCACTGTAGTCAGCTGTTTGTGTGGGTTTATGTGACTCTGCACTGTAGTCAGCTGTTTGTGTGGGTTTGTGTGACTCTGCACTGTAGTCAGCTGTGTGTGTCTTTGTGTGACTCTGCACTGTAGTCAGCTGTGTTTGTGTGTGTTTGTGTGACTCTGCACTGTAGTCAGCTGTGTGTTTGTGTGACTCTGCACTGTAGTCAGCTGTGTGTTTGTGTGACTCTGCACTGTAGTCAGCTGTGTGTTTGTGTGACTCTGCACTGTAGTCAGCTGTTTGTGTGTCTTTGTGTGACTCTGCACTGTAGTCAGCTGTGTGTGTCTTTGTGTGACTCTGCACTGTAGTCAGCTGTGTGTTTGTGTGGGTTTGTGTGACTCTGCACTGTAGTCAGCTGTTTGTGTGTCTTTGTGTGACTCTGCACTGTAGTCAGCTGTGTGTTTGTGTGGGTTTGTGTGACTCTGCACTGTAGTCAGCTGTGTGTTTGTGTGGGTTTGTGTGACTCTGCACTGTAGTCAGCTGTGTGTTTGTGTGGGTTTGTGTGACTCTGCACTGTAGTCAGCTGTGTGTGTGTTTGTGTGTGTGTGTGACTCTGCACTGTAGTCAGCTGTGTGTGTGTTTGTGTGACTCTGCACTGTAGTCAGCTGTGTGTGTGTTTGTGTGACTCTGCACTGTAGTCAGCTGTGTGTGTGTTTGTGTGACTCTGCACTGTAGTCAGCTGTGTGTGTGTTTGTGTGACTCTGCACTGTAGTCAGCTGTGTGTGTGTTTGTGTGACTCTGCACTGTAGTCAGCTGAATGTTTGTGTGACTCTGCACTGTAGTCAGCTGTGTGTTTGTGTGGGTTTGTGTGTGTGTGTGTGTGTGTGACTCTGCACTGTAGTCAGCTGTGTGTTTGTGTGGGTTTGTGTGACTCTGCACTGTAGTCAGCTGTGTGTTTGTGTGTGTTTGTGTGACTCTGCACTGTAGTCAGCTGTGTGTGTGTTTGTGTTTGTGTGACTCTGCACTGTAGTCAGCTGTGTGTGTGTTTGTGTTTGTGTGACTCTGCACTGTAGTCAGCTGTGTGTGTGTTTGTGTGTGTGTGTGTGTGTGACTCTGCACTGTAGTCAGCTGTGTGTGTGTTTGTGTGACTCTGCACTGTAGTCAGCTGTGTGTGTGTTTGTGTGACTCTGCACTGTAGTCAGCTGTGTGTGTGTGTGTGTGACTCTGCACTGTAGTCAGCTGTGTGTGTGTTTGTGTGACTCTGCACTGTAGTCAGCTGTGTGTGTGTTTGTGTGACTCTGCACTGTAGTCAGCTGAATGTTTGTGTGACTCTGCACTGTAGTCAGCTGTGTGTTTGTGTAGGTTTGTGTGTGTGTGTGTGACTCTGCACTGTAGTCAGCTGTGTGTTTGTGTGGGTTTGTGTGTGTGTGTGTGTGTGTGACTCTGCACTGTAGTCAGCTGTGTGTTTGTGTGGGTTTGTGTGTGTGTGTATGTGTGACTCTGCACTGTAGTCAGCTGATTGTGTGTGTGTGTGTTTGTGTGACTCTGCACTGTAGTCAGCTGTGTGTTTGTGTGGGTTTGTGTGTGTGTGTGTGTGTGACTCTGCACTGTAGTCAGCTGATTGTGTGTGTGTGTGTTTGTGTGACTCTGCACTGTAGTCAGCTGAATGTTTGTGTGGGTTTGTGTGTGTGTGTGACTCTGCACTGTAGTCAGCTGATTGTGTGTGTGTGTGTTTGTGTGACTCTGCACTGTAGTCAGCTGAATGTTTGTGTGTGTGTGTGTGACTCTGCACTGTAGTCAGCTGTGTGTTTGTGTGTGTTTGTGTGACTCTGCACTGTAGTCAGCTGAATGTTTGTGTGTGTGTGTGACTCTGCACTGTAGTCAGCTGAATGTTTGTGTGTGTTTGTGTGACTCTGCACTGTAGTCAGCTGAATGTTTGTGTGTGTATGGGTGTGTGTGTGTGTGTATGATTGTGTGTGTGTGTATGTGTGTGTGTGTGAGTATGATTGTGTGTGTGTGTATGTGTGTGTGTGTGAGTATGATTGTGTGTGTGTGTATGTGTGTGTGTGTGAGTATGATTGTGTGTATGTGTGTGTGTGTGTGTGTGAGTATGATTGTGTGTGTGTGTATGTGTGTGTGTGTGAGTATGATTGTGTGTGTGTGTGTGTGTGTGTGTGTGTGAGAGAGAGAGAGAGCTGATAGTTAACTGGCAGTACTCAACTTCAGATGGGTTTTTGTTTGTTTTTGTTTTGATGAAGCATGACAGGTTCATAGCATTTCTCTGATTGAATATGAACTACAGCTGGGGGTTTTCATGGGACAACTTACAAGAAAGACGACTGTGCGCTGGTCGTCAGCGCCAGGGTGGCTGGTAGCAGTGTACTTGATGCACTCAGCCTCCTCACGCTGGCAGAACTTCACATACTGACGTTGTTAGTGAAAAAAGAAAAGAAAAAAGTTCAGGTTGAATTTCTCTAGTTGAAGTTAAATATTTCCAGTTAAATTTCATCACTGGTGTTGTCCAGGAAATTGAGTGTGTGGTGCTTTTTGCCCCCCCACCCCCTGGTCCCCCCATCCCTGGTCCCCCCCCCCTCCCCACCCTTCCCCAACCCCCTGGTCCCCTCACACCCCCCACACCTGGTCCCCCCAACCTTCCCCAACCCCCCGGTCCCCCCACACCCTGGTCCCCCCACCCTTCCCCAACCCCCCCACACACCCCACACCCTGGTCCCTCCACCCTTCCCCAACCCCCCCACACACCCCACACCCTGGTCCCCCCACCCTTCCCCAACCCCCTGGTCCCCCCACACACCCCACAACCTGGTCCCCCCACCCTTCCCCAACCCCCCGGTCCCCCCCCACCCCGCACACCCTTGTCCCCCCACCCTTCCCCAACCCCCCCACACCCTGGTCCCCCCACCCTTCCCCAACCCCCTGGTCCTGAGCTGCTATTTTGGACTCTGACAGTATTTGTTTGGACTCTGACAGTATTTGATGCAAGTCTACTAATATTAATAATGACCTGCTATGAACAATGAGGTGGGTTTGTGTGTGTGTGTGTGTGTTGGGGGGGGGGGGGGGAGGGTCTTACAGTGGCAACACTGTGAAAGCAGTATTTGTTGCTAGTCTACTAATAATGACTTGCTGTTGATGATGAGGTGGGTTTGTTTTTTGTTTTCTTCCCCTTCTTGCTGTGGCAGCACTGCAGGTTTTACGTTTTTTCAGTGACTAACATGACATGACACTAACATGACATGACACTAACATGACATCACTGCCAAGCTGTACAGGATGGTAATGTATAAGCCCTTAACCAAATGCTGTGCTATGCTTTCTTGTCTCATCTTGACCCCTTTCCCCCAAACTAACCATGGCAATGTAGTGGATGCTGTTTACTTCAGGAATTGTGTGTATGTAAGAGTTTTTCAGGCCCAGTATGACAAGTGTCACCAGGAAGACCAGATGAGCTTGTTGAGAACGACTGTGTCCACAGGGGAGAGAAGTCTTCTCCCCAGCGTGAGAACGACCGTGTCCACAGGGGAGAGAAGTCTTCTCCCCAGCGTGAGAACGACTGTGTCCACAGGGGAGAGAAGTCTTCTCCCCAGGGTGAGAACGACCGTGTCCACAGGGGAGAGAAATCTTCTCCCCTGGGTGAGAATGACTCTGTCCCCAGGGGAGAAAAGCCTTCTCCCCAGGGTGAGAACGACCGTGTCCACAGGGGAGAGAAATCTTCTCCCCTGGGTGAGAATGACTCTGTCCCCAGGGGAGAAAAGCCTTCTCCCCAGGGTGAGAACGACCGTGTCCCGAGGGGAGAGAAGTCTTCTCCCCATGGTGAGAACAAATCTCTCTCCAGAAGAGAGAAGTCATCTCCACCCACTGATGTTAAGTCAGACAAAAGTGTGAAATATTTACTGGAATTTTTCTTTCTTTCTCAGTCTCTCATGTACAGTCGGAAAGCATATGATTCTGAACTCTTGGATAGGAATAGTGGTCAGAAGGTCAAAAGAGTGTCTTGTTTGCGCATGCTGATTGGCTAATTGCAATATGTTCATCCAATCATCCTGTTGACACTAGAGTCATTACAGGCAGTCGGAGAGAGGCTTTACGCAGTACATCTGACCAAATGGAGTATTGACCGTGCCATGAGATGTCTCTTGGGTTTGTGAGGTTTGTGAGAGAATGAGTGATTTGGCCATGTCTGCTTGGCAGCAAAGAGTTAACCATTTTTGCTACTGGTCTTTGCTATCCATGTATGCTTGAACTGTTTTTTGTTATTTTATGCATGTGTTTGTAATTGCATGCAGCTGATTTAATTTTGCAAATCATACTTCTGTTGTATTTTAGAGGACTTCATAATGGTGTATTAGTTTTCAGACTAAATTCAGCAAGTGTTGTGCTGTACTGTGTACTTCCATTTTTGTGTGTGTCTGATCCGAATTCATCCAGTACTACTAGTTTTATGGTATATTTTGCTGTTGATTATGATGTAGCTGTTAGCAGTTGCTTCTCTTGTGAGGTGATGAGTACAGCTGAAGTGAAATCACACACTTGCTTACACACTGACAGGATACCCACAGACTGGTAAATACACAGATGTCTTCAATATAGATGTACATTATGATTTCAGCTGTTATTGTTAAAGGGGATACCAAAAGCAAAGATGCAAGTCAGGTCCAGAACACTGAGAACTTTATCATGCGTTGCGTGCGTGTGTTTTTTTGGTATTTTTTTGTATTCATGCAGTTAGCTGATATGGTGATCATGTCATACACATTTTATTTGATTATATCCGAAGAGTTTGATTTGTGTTTTTTTATAACTTTGCGAGTTGTGATAGTTTTTTTCCATTGTTTTAGACAGTGATACAAATGTCCCGGTTGTTGATACAATAATAAATATATATGAGTGTTTATGTGCCTCAGAATCCCTCTTGCTTGTTTTTGTGTTTGAATTGCAAATGCTCAAGCATCCCATGTATTTTTGAGCCATAGGAATGCATCTCCTCTTCTTTTCTTTTCTTTTCTTTTTACTTAGATTTTCTTGCAGAAGCATTTGTGTTTTGCAAGCATGCTGTGCAAGAGAAACATATTAAGTCTAATGACAAGAATGCTAATGTTAAGTCTGGTAAGAAAAATGACAGAAGGAAGGTATATTTTCAATGGATGATGCTTAAGATGTGTAGCAATTGCATGTGGAAGATGCTTATTTATTTGTTATACACTCATTTATCTGCTCATGTACTCAGATTTTATAACTTTTACTACAAATCAGTTGAGTCAGTTTTGCTACTTAAGTAACCAAATGTGAAATTATTTCAGAGGATAGCAGTGTTGGTGTTATGAATGTTTTTACTACAACAGACCTGTGGCATTTTTGTAAGGATAAAAAGAAAGAAGCAACAATGAAAAAAGACATTACATTCTCTGTGTCTGTGTGTGTGTGTGCGTGTGTGTTTCTGTGACTGTGTGAGTTTATGTCCTTGCATGTGCATGTGCGCATATGTGTGTGTGTCTATCTGTGTTGGTGCATATGCACATGCATGTGTGTGTGTGTGTGTTCCAAAATCTATACTTGTTTGGCAGACTTTCTCAAGGGACCATTTTCCGGTGTGTGTGTGTGTGTGTTCCAGAATCTGTACTTATTTAGAGAATTTTCTGATGGTGACCCATGAGACGCCATGTTTCAGACGGTCACACAGGCCTCAGTCTTGTGACTTTGTCCCTCACAGTTAATGAAACATTAAAATTACTCTCATCACTGCCCATCTCAATGCAGAAGTCATTCTGGTGGTGACAGTGTAGCGATAGGTATATAATCTTCCCTCTTCCCCCATCTCCATACCCCCTTTCCCCATTCTCCCTGTCCCTAATAAGCCTCATGGTTTCTGTGGACGTTAAGCACCATGTTTACTTACTTACACCTGCTCTGAACACAAGAATGCCTCTGTGTGTTGAAGCAAATCAGGGGCAGCGGTTTTCACTGCAGGATCTATGGCCATTTTTGGCTGGTGCCAGCCGGGACACCCCGTCTCTTACCTTAGCCTCTCCTTGGCCATTCAGTGATGCTGAACAACGTCGACAGAAACCGTATGGCTTATTGGGGACGGAGAGCTTGGCTCCACTTCCGTGTTCACGCAGCTTACTTCAGGTTTTCGGGGGAGGGGGGGGGGGGGTACCAGCCACAGCTGTCGTATTTGATTGGAGGGTCGAGCGCGATTCAAGAGCCTTCGCTATTTCATCAGGTGCCGGAACTGACGTAAACTCGTGTTATTTGGTAATGAACCAGACCGTTGGCACAAAAGCTGCAACGAACGCGGAAGGTGGTGGGGTGGGTCACGGCGACACGAATCTAAACTGTGTACTTCTAACCAACTGCCAAGCCCGTGTCGCCCTCTCCTAAACCTGGGGACTGGCGTGGATGGGTCGGTGCGTGCGTGCGTGTGTACATGTGTGTTTGTGTGTCATTGCGTGTGTAGCCGTGCGTGTTTGTACGTGTACGTGTGTGTGCGCGCGCACTCGCGCCCGTTTAGAGATAATAATCACAGTCGATTGTGTTGCAAATGTTGGTGACCCAAAATGTCATTTAAACGTCCCAGGAATTTCCTACCGTCTCCTTGGATATTATCCAGGAATATACTTATTATAACTTATTATAAGCACTACTACTTAGCCCCCCCAGCAACCTGCCTTCTCAACCCTAGGACCGTCACAATGATCGGTTGTTGGCGGGTTGGCGAAGAGCAAGGGAGGTAACTGAGGAGGCTTGCCGTTATCAGCGGAGCCTGAAGACTGATGCCGCTCTATCCAGCAGTGCAAGACGGCGAGACCGGCATCGTGTCGGAGATTTTTGAAGTGGAAACTTGGCTGCAAAATCTCTCTTGAGGGCAGGGCACAAAACCACAGGGGCGTGGAACTTGAGTTTGAACTGGCAGTCGGGATTTTTTTTTTTGATTTTTTTTAACACGTTTTTGTTTATTTGTTTGGTTGTTGTGTGCGTGGGGGGGAGGGGGGGGGTGCGCGCGCGCCCGTCTGGCCTTACCTTCACTGACCCCGCGCGCGCACCACACACACACACGCACGCACGCACACACAAACACACCAAGCAGCAAACAATAGTCCACAAACAGCTTAACCAAAGTATAATAATAATAACAATAATATATGCATGTGATCATCAACGCCCTGAACGCTCACATGATACATATTAACCTAAACACGATATTCTATGCACATGTAGAGCATAGTCCTACCAAAACAATTTACTTTTTTATTTTTATTTTTTAAACGCACTACTGACAAACACGCACGCACGCACGCACGCACGCACGCACGCACGCACGCACGCACACACACACACACACACACACACACACACACACACACACACACACACACACACACACACACACATAATGACTGTAGCAGAAACTGGGTACTGGTATTAGTTAGGATGGAAATACTGTGAGAAGAGGAAGGTTTTCAGTTTGGCTTTAAAAGATGACAGGGTTAAGCAGTGTCTAAGGTCTTGTGGGAGTGAATTCCAAATGTGGGGTCCAAAGCAAGAGAAGGTGCGAAAGCCATGCGTCTTGCGTTTGTATTGTTGGATTTCCAGCATGCGGGTGTCAGAAGAGGAGTGTAGTGTACGAGACGGAGTGTAGACATGCAGCTAACACAAATCAAATTCTCCACTGATCCCGATCGGCTCAACTGAATGTCGCCGTAGACTGAGCCGTTTTGTGCAGTGGACTCTGGCAATGCAGGCTTAAAGGGCCCCTGAACACTGATTTTAAGTCGTAAATATTACTTACTTTGTACTGTATAAATAAAGTTTAACATACGGTTCGTTTGATAGACTGACATTTTCCTGAGGTACATAAAAGTATTGAATGAAAACAAACACGACGCTTCGAGCGTCTGCGTCGTCTGCAGCTGAAAATCCCGTTTTCGGTCACGTGACCTCCGTGACGTCACAACAAGACAACTGACCGGCATGGCTCAGTAACGACTTGAACAAAATTGAATCGAAAGTGGTCTGGCAAATCAGTTCTAAAGAATGTTGAGCGAGTGTGCTGCAGTTGGTTGCTGTGAAAAGTTGACAAAGGAGTTTTCTTTCCAAGTTTTCCTTTAAAAAGGTTTTTTTTTTTTTTTTTTTTTTTTTCTAAAATGAAGCCCGAAAACGACAGTGGCAAATGGCAATGAATCGATGGGACCTAGCCACAAAGAAGTGGGAACCAAAACACCACGATGTGCTCTGCTCAAAGCATTTAAAAAAATGTAAAAAAAAAAAAAAAAAGCTTCACAGATCGCACCCTGCTGAGCATTCAGTTTGGGCTCAAATACATGTCCACAGGGTAACCGACTTGGAAAGATTTCCAGTTCGAATCTCCAAGGATGAAGCTCCGACGCCATTGCCAGTAGTTGGGCCTTTGTTTATTTCCCCCTTGTCATTCCATCTTTCTCGAGCCTTGTTAGGTGCGTGGCGTTTCGGTCTTTTTCGTTGTGTTTACTCTAGCTTTCACAACAGGCTAGACCTCATCAGGGAGCCTGCTTTTTATTGGGTGTTTTATTTTATTTTCCCAAATTATCAGTGTTTGTTTCATCATACGTAAAGATGAAAAAGTTTTGTTCGTTCTAGTTCAATAGACTAGCGATTTCGTGGCCTCCCTGGGTTATGGTTTGGGGTTGGGTCGGTCCTTGCCATTGACTGTTTTTTCTCTTTCAGCTCCTTTTGTTTCTCTGGTTATAGCGTTCATTTACGATGTACGAGTGAGGGGGGTAGTCTCGTGAGCGTCTGCTGCCCCGCAATGTTGTTGTCACTGCTAAGTGGGTTGTATCGTGTACACGGATTACGTGTATCCAGCCTTTGTCACGTTGCTCGCTGACATTTCCTGCCTCCTCTTTCTTTTCAGAAAGTGTTTGTTTGTTGTTGTTGTCGTTGTTTTGTTTTCCCTCTCTTCTCTTCCACCATACGTCTTTCGTTTTTATCTCTGGCTTATTGGCCATTTCGTAACCGCTGTTAGCTTGCCTGATTAGGGCAGCCATTTTGAATTTCTCTCTTCGTCTGCATTTGTTTACATCCCGATGCTGTGTCATCGGTAGTCCTGATTAGCGATTTGCTTTATCAGTCTGCAGGCATTGTGTTTCTAGATGGAGGCCGGGTTAGTGAGGAGTTAGTTATGGTTAGTTTGGCTTTCCATCCGTTTGTCGTTGGCACAGGTATTTTTGCTTCTGTGCTCTTATGTCAAGTTAAGTCAAGTCAAGAACTTCTTTATTCCTTCACAGGAAAATGTGCCACACATAAAGCCACAAAGACAGTGTACATATGTAAAAGATTAACACTTAAGAAGTACGCAACAACACGTAGTATCGCACACATTACAATATACAATAAACACAAAGCATAACCACCACTATTCTCATGACACTTCTTCGTCACTTGAAACTCCTAGTCGATGCCAAAAATATCCGCAACTGGCTCGTACTAGAATGGCCATATTCCAGTTGCCATTTCCAACTTTTCAGGCAAATTTATCCGGAGTTTTGTGCACTCAAACTGTAGAAGCAACAGTGCCAATGGCAGTCGAGTGTTATCGTGACGTCACGATTAGCCTTTGACTTTACGGCTCCAAGTAAACTCTCGGCCAAAACACGTACGATCACGCGGCTACAGCGGTTATTTCCCTTGCCCATTCTGCCGTGACATATTGGTCTTGTTTTACGATTCATAAGCATTTAAGACACTTGAAAAATATGAAATGATTACTGAGGCATGGGATATATACCTGTATTTACTGTGTGAAAATATTTAGTCGGTGGAATATACCAAAGAAGAGATCTAAGGCTAAAATCGGTCAAAATCAGTGTTCAGGGGCCCTTTAAGCCCTTTCTTAACTGGGCGAATGTTTGTTCGCCCGAACATACTTCGGACAGTTCGACGAACTATGATTCGTTTCTTAATTGAACTTTTAGTTCGCCGAATATGGTTCAGACAGTCCAAACTTTACTTCATTCTGAACTGGCTTGTAATGAGATGCAAGCTTCGGCCCGAACTGGCGGCAGACGTGCAGCAGACAGCATGATCGAAAATGTAGGCTAAAGTCAATACACTTTAATCATCCCTCACATGGTAATTCAGCTAACTACTATCTTATTTTGGGTCTCCGAGACAAGGCTGCGCCTTCCACAAGTCAACAAATAAACAAATTCCCTCCGAAGCGAGTGAAAAACCTAGCGACACCGTCATCCATTTAAGTTATTTTTGTTTTTTCTTCATTCACAGGAGAGCTCTGCTCTCAGCCAATCAGAGGCAATGATCGTCGAATAGGGCGAATGTTCCCAGAACATGTTGAGCGAAGGTTTTTGGACCCCGAATATAGCTTCGACGAATACTTCCAACTAGGTTCGCGAAGAAAAGTTGACCCAATTAAGAACCAACTAGCTTCGCCGAATACTTCCAACTAGGTTCGCGAAAAAACATTCGCCCCATTAAGAACGGGCTTTAGACTGACAAAGCTCAACAGCAAAAAAACAAAAACAAATAAAAGGCACACACACACACACACACACACACACACACACACACACACACACACACACACACACACACACACACACACACACACACACACACAATCAACAACAGCAAAACTGTACCAGAGCACGTGTCTTACTCAGATTAGCGATACGTCGAGACGACACACGAATTGCACGAAGGGTGTCGCAAACCAGTGTTTGGAGTTTGACTACGTTGATGACGACCCACAGGTGCGCGTTACATGTCCCTGTTGCTCTTCGGCGGTGGACCAGAGCACGCTGGCGGCTTTTATCAGCATCCTTGCTGCTTTATCTCGCGGCGCGGCGCGGCCAGGCAGTGTGTGTGTGTGTGAGAGAGAGAGAGAGAGAGAGAGAGAGAGAGAGAGAGAGCCGGCTTGTCCCAGCGGTAAGGCGTTAGGCTGGTAAGCAGAGGAACCTCGGTTCGAATCTGCTTCGACTCTCTTTTCTCTTCAAAAGTTGTGGCCTATGGACAGTGTCTTGTGACTTCGTCCCTCACAATTATTGAAACGTGAAAATGGCTCTCATCGCTGCCCATCTTAATTCAGGAGTCATTGTCTCGGTGACAGTGTAGCGACAGGTATATAATATCCCTCTTCCCCCACCTCCATATCGCCTTCTCCCCGTCCCTAATGAGCCTTATGGTTTCTGACAGCCCAAGAGGGAAATCGAACCGACGACGTCCGCCTACCAGCCTGTCACCTTACCGCTGGGCCAACCCGGCCCCCCCCCCCCCCCCCCCCCCCACACACACACACACACACTGCAAAGTAAGCAAACATACGTCCACAGCCTTGTGACCTTGCCCCTCAATGAAACATTAAAGTGGCTCTCATCGCTGTCCACCTCAATGCAGAAACCCCATTCTGGTGGCGGCGACAGTGTAGAGAAAAACTATAGTTCCCTCCCCCCCCCCCCTCCCCACCCCCACCTTCCTCATGTTACATGTTCGTGACGAGGTGTGACTATTGAGGGGGAGGGGGATCAGGAAGAGAGAGCTGGGGTGTGGGAGGCCGAGCTGTTGGGGAGGGAGGGGGTAGTGGCAGGGGTAGAGGAGGGGCCGGGAGAGAGGGGAATGCCTGGGAGTGACTGGGGTGAGGGGCAAGTTAAAGAGACGGTCACCGACGGCTCATAGCCACTGACAGCACTGAATGTTTTTTACCCGTGAAATTCTTTGGTGACACACACTTTTGCAGTGGCCCGCCGAACCAGCAAAAACAGCCACGTCTACATTCCATCCGTCTACTATTCTGTCGGGGAATAAATAGCAGCTCACACTTCTGTCATCTCCCGTTGGCTTTCTAGTAATGTCAGCGAAGAGTTACAAAAACCAAAAACTTTGAAAAAACACACACGCTCTAACAAAAAGATCCATGCGTTTTCACCGTATCACCACGGTGCAAAAAACAAAACAAAAAACATCCGACTTTCTTCTTATGCTTCTTCAACCGATTCTTTGACCGCAGCAAAAGTTAATTTGTGTCAGTGAAGGTACCTTTAAAACGGACGGGATCTTACTTAAAAGCAGAAGAATGTCAGCAGTGTTTCAGTGATGAGCCGCTCTGCGAGCGACTTGGAGATTTAGCGAAGTGAGACGGTTGGTGAAACGTTGTTGTGGACTGAGATATTTAACACCGAGGGAGTCAGCAGGTCCGACAGGTTTGCATTTAACTGGCACCAGCACGCGCTGGCCTCAGAGAACTGATTGTGTGTGTGCTGAGATTGTGACACTGTAGTCTGCACCGCTGCTGCTGGAGGTCTACTTACTTGAAGGTCTGGAGGTCTTGAAGTTGAAGACTGCTGGCATCGTAAGTTTCCTGACCGCTCTAATGTGTGTGTGTGTGTGTGTGTGTGTGTGTGTGTGTGTGTGTGTGTGTGTGTGTGTGTGTGTGTGTGGTGTGTGTGTGTGTGCGCGCGCGCGCGCGCGAGTATAAGTTGAAAAACACTGCGAAGCGTTGATGAAAGAAGGTTGCAGAAAAAAAAAACAAAAAAAAAAACAACAACAACAAAAACCCGTGTATTTCTGTTTTATTGCTATGATTATTATTATTATTAAAGTATATTTTATGTTATCAACATTACAAGTGACCCGAAATATACCGATACCTAAAACAAGGATAATAATAAGCACAGAAGTTTTGTTTTAAAACTTGTTAAAATCGACTTGTACGCGAAAATCGAACAGTAACCCAATAACAATAATCGTAATGAACAGAAGTTTTGTTTTCAAAACTTGTCAAATCGACTTATACGCCAAATTCCAACAGTAACCCCTCACAAATAAGAGAGACGCACGATGGATAAATGATGAAATTCGTATATTGATAGAGAAACGGGGGGGGGGGGGGGGGGGGATTTCACAAAAAAGCAAAACAAGGTAATCTAGAAGCCGACTGGAGAACTGGAGAAAATTCCGCCAATTCTGAAATTACGTGATATTAAAAATCAGACATAGGAAAAGAGAGTTCTTAAAGGAACTAGATAGAGAAGCATCTGACCCAAACGTTTTTAGACAGAAAGATTGGTGGCGGTTGGTCCTGGCATTCCTGAAAAAGAAGAGTATAGACAATGATGAAATTCCTCCAATAGACTATAACGAAAAGTATACTATTCAAATAAAGAAAAGGCAAACATTTTTAATGACTTCTTTATTAAACAGTCAACTCTAGAACACGAAGATGACACACCACCAAACCTTCCTCAACTAGACTGTCAGCTTAATGACATTACACTATCAGTTCTGCAGTAAGCAATATTATCCAAAACTTAGATAAAAGTAAAGCCACCGGTCCTGACCAAGTCCATAAGAGATTACCTACTGTCGCTCTTCTATCATTGCTGAACCTCTTAATATACTGTTCAACAGATCTCTCAGTGAAAGCAAGTTCCCTGCTATTGGAAAGTTTCTCACGTTACCCCTTTTGCAAAAAAAAAAAAAAAAAAAAAAAAGGGGGGGGGGGAGGAGTTTTGTAACAACTATCACCCCATTTCTTTGTTAAGCTGCATTGGCAAAGTGTTTGAAAAAATTATTCATAAGCATGTGTACAACTGCCTACAATATAATAATATTATTACACAATCACAGTCAGGATTTATTCCTGGAGATTACACAGTAAACCAATCACTTTGCATCTACAATGATTTATGTTCATCTTTTGATAAAGGAATAACTACGCAAGCGGTTTATCTGGACATATCCAAAGCATTCGACCGCTTGTTGCACTCAGGCCTGCTATCAAAACTGGAAGCCATCGGCATCAGAGGAAAATTGCTTAACTGGTTTCGGGACTATTTATCATATCAAATGCAGGCTTAAGAGTGTTTCAGCAGAAAAGGTGTCGTCTGCAAATAACTTGATCACGGACTCAATATTGTTAACAATGTCATTAATATAAATCAAGAACAGATTACATTCCAAGCATAGAGCCTTGTTAACAATATTGAGTCCGTGATCAAGTTATTTGCAGACGACACTAGTTTGTCCTTGGCACTGAACAACCCCGATTCGCGTGCCGAAATACTGAACCATGACTTAGAAACAATTAATGAATGGGCCAAAAAAATGGAAAGTTAGATTAACGAAGAATTTTTTATTTTTTTATATTTTTTTATATAATGGACAACTAAACTTTACTAGAGGTCAGAATCAAAATCAACAACTCACTTTTGGCAGCACAACTCTAAAAGAAACACCATCTCACAAACACCTGGAATAATCTTACAAAACAACTGCAGATGGGATGAACACATTAGGTCTGTTATAAACAAAACAAGTATGTTAATTTCCTGTTTTCGGTCTTATAAGTACAAAATAAGCAGAAAAGCGTTAGAAACTATGTACAAATCGTTCTTCCTCACACTTTTTGATTATGCTGATATCGTCTGGGATAACTGCACTGACACTCAATCAAAATGCTAGAAAACCTGCACCCAGAAGCCATAAGAATCATTATAGGAGGTATACGCGGAACTAGCCACCAGAAACTTTACAAAGAATCCGGATTCTGCACA
>OY757554.1:638558-643558 GCA_963584105.1 Alviniconcha strummeri
TCCTTCAGGTAAACGTTTGAAATCTCTGCTTCATCGACTTCTTCCCTCATTGGGGGTACGCGGGAGTCAAAGTACTCTCTTGGAACAAATTACACTCGGAAGAGAACAAAGTACCCGCTGCAGGGAACAGAGTACACTATGCAGAGAACAAAGTACCCCCTGCAGTTGAGAAAATACCCTCTGCAGAGGAATAAAGGTACTCTGCAGAGAACAAAGTACACAATACAGAGAAGAAAGTACCCTCTGCAGTTGACAAAATACCCTCTGCAGAGAAGAAAGTACCCTCTTCAGAGGATAAAATATATTATGCAGAGAACAGAGTACACTATGCAGAGAGCACAGTACTTTCTGCAGAGAACCAAGGGCTACCAAACGGTCTCTATTCAAAGCCTGGAATAGGTCAGAATATTAATGAATGAATGAATAAATGATTTTTTTTATGAATGAATGAAAATTTATATATAGCGCATACAAACTTTCACACAAAACCTTGCGTGTTCACAGCGCCAGATACACGGTTTCGTACGCTTCTTCTGCTGCCAGGAACATCTTTCCAGTTCCTCCACCTTCATCTTTTCCCCTAAATCATTCTGAAACCTAAAGTGACGCGTAACATGAACAGAGTCTCGTTCTGATAGGACCTCCGCGGTTGATAAAGCGCTAAACAAATCCCAGGAATAAGCCGATCCTGTCCTTTCTTCCTCTTCACCTTCTTCTTCCTCCTCCTCCTCTTCTTCTTCTTCTTCACACGCTAAGACTAGCAGTCCACGTGCCACGTGATACTGCTGCCATCTCGGCGCATGTTCTGTGTGTACCACTTTACAGTGCCAATTTATTCGAAGCCACATACGTAGGTTGTATGTGTATTTAGGTGAAACCTGTCACCTGCACTTTTGGCAGAGTGACCGGGATCTTTTACGTGCTACAGATACCAAAATGAGTCAGCACAGAAGGTTGACCCCGAGAACAAAATTTTCCCGCAGCTTCTGCCGGGAATCGAACCCCCGACCTTTCGACCGTTATGAGCCCGGCGGTCTACCACTGAGCTATCCCCGATCCCCATTGCTGCAGGATGTATTCCGTTGTTTGGTCTATAGTGCAGTCACAGTCAAGGGAAGTAGACCAGCTTCAAAGCAAACCTTCAGTTGATGGGGTATGTAAAAAAGAAACAAAGAAAAAAAAAAAAGAGAAAAAAAAAGCGTTATCGATTTTCTATCGATTTCACAAGATGACTTTTTTCTCTATCAGTGCACTGACTGACACTACACAGACCTGCCCCAGGCACGACTGTCACGGACCTTTGCACGCTCTCCCAGTATTACTCCGCTCTCTGCACTGTTGCCGCAAAGACACCGCTTGTGTGTGCGTCATCACCTCTCCTCGGCTCCATGATGGCTTTTTATACCGCCGAGCCATGGGGGATCCCAGCAAAATGGCCATCCGTGATGCTTGTCGTTAAAGGCGGTCAGTACCTTTGTATGGGAACTGTCATCAGCTTGTCCTGTATTATAGCGGTGGTCTGGGTCACTGTCCGGTGACTGCATGCCCGTCTCCCCTGCAGTTAGTGAACGGACACTGCAGATAGAACTGACGCCAGAACTGACCATAATTATCTCTCGATCCTCATCTTGCTTCTCTCCATTGGCTGCCCATTGATTCACGAATGCAGTACAAACTCGCTTCTCTGTGTTGCGTACAACTGCCTCAGCTCTACCGCTCCTGTCTGCTTGTCTGAACTCCTGAAGGTTTGCAAACCAACCCGCCAGCTATGCTCTTCTTCTGATACTTCCATTTTTTGTCTTCTTTCTCTGTGCATGCATGCACTCGCTTGGTCAGAGACCTTCTGCTTATGCTGCACCGTCTGTCTGGAGTAGTCTTCCTTGCAAACTTGGATCGTCAAACACACTCACATCTTTCAAATTATCTTTGTAAATCTCACCTCTTCAAACTATCCTATTGACTTTGTGTGTGTGTGTGTGTGTGTGTGTGTGTGTGTGTGTGTGTGTGTGTGTGTGTGTGTGTGAGAGAGAGAGAGAGAGAGAGAGAGAGAGAGAGAGAGAGAGAGAGAGAGAGAGAGAGAGAGAGAGAGAGAGAGAGAGAGAGAGAGAGAGAGAGAGAGAGAGAGAGAGCGTGCGAGCGGAAGTTTGTTTTGACTGTGTTTTGGTTGTTTGCTTTGTAATGGGCTATGCGCTCCAATTTGGAGAAGTAACACATAAAAGAGTACATTATTATTTACATTATTATTATTATTACCATAGCTGCGTTTCTTACACTAAAATAGGTCCAAAATCCGTGGTTTGTTAATGCCACACAAATAAGGATACAGAATACAGCTGACAACTCAGCTGTCCTTCGTTCGTAACACTCAGATAGGTCTGACATCACAGCTACTGTTGTTAGTAACACTCAAACAGAACTGACATCTCCTCTATGGAGTAAGTAATTTGGTGTTTTGCGCCCACTCACCTATTGATCTTTGGTGACATACGGATAGGGTTGACACCATGACCATGATTTGTTATGACACACAGGTAGGGCTGACATTACAGTCATGGTTTGGTAATGGCACAGAAATAGGGTGACACCACAATTATGGTTTGATGATTACACACAAATAGGGTGACATCACAGTTACGGAAAGTAGGGTGACATCACAGTTATGGTTTATCAGTGACACACAGATAGGGTGACATCACAGTTATGGTTTATCAGTGACACACAGATAGGGTGACATCACAGTTATGGTTTATCAGTGACACGCAAATAGGGTGACATCACAGTTATGGTTTATCAGTGACACACAGATAGGGTGACATCACAGTTATGGTTTATCAGTGACACGCAAATAGCGTGACATCACAGTTATGGTTTGTTAATGACACACAAATAAGGTGACAACACAGTTATGGTCCGTTAATGAAACACAAATAGGATGACATCACAATTATGGTTTGTTAACGTCACATGGTAGGGTGACATCACAATTATGTTTTGTTCACGACACACGCTAGGGTGACATCACGGTTAGGGTTTGCTGTGATTTGTTAATGACCCTCAGAGCTGACATCACGGCTACGGTTTGTTAATGACACTCCAAATAGGGCTGACACCATCGTTGTGGTTTCAGTGTTACTTTCAAGATTTAACGTTGATTGTATTGAGCCTTTTGGCCCTGGGGCCTACAAACTAAAACACAGTAAAACAACCAACGGAGCTGCTGCCTCAGCTGTGGCTTGTTGGTAACGTGCGAGTAGTGCTGCCGTCACAGCCACAACGTCGGGACACTGACCAACGATTTTACACTGCAGGTACCCTGGCAGAAGGGGTACGTTACACCCCTACCTATCGTGATGCACAATCAATGTGGTGGCAGCAGTGCAGGGGTAGCTATAGTGTCCGCAGCCCACCAGGGGGTAGGTATATTATAGGTTCCCCCCCCCCGACCCCAAGGGGTAGGTATAGTATAGGTCCCCCCCGACCCCAGGGGTAGGTATAGTATAGACCCCCTCGCTCCCCAGGGGTAGGTATAGTATAAGTCCCCCCCGACCCCAAGGGGTAGGTATAGTATAGGTCCCCCCAGACCCCAGGGGGTGGGTATAGTATAGGTCTCCTAGACCCCCAAGGGGTAGGTATAGTATAGGTCCCGCCCAGACCCCAAGGGGTAGGTATAGTATAGATACCCCCCCAATAGATTCCCCAGCCCCCCAAGGGGTAGGTATAGTATAGGTCCCCCCAGACCCCAGGTATAGTATAGGTTCTCGCCATCCACCTCATTGGGATTCCAGTGCCCTCCAGAACCTTCTTTGTCTTCTTCCTTTTTTTTAAATTTAAAGTTTTCTTCCTTTAAAAAAAATCCAAAGTCTCTTCATATACGTGGTATTAGTCTCATCTTATAATCATCATGCTAACAACATGTATCAGCAAGTTGCACCAATATAACTTTATGTTAAGAAACAAAACGAACCACCACCCACAACAAAAGTATTTGCAGTCAACAAACAACCGTATATACATTTGTGTCTGCATCCATATTAATCCCTCCAGAACCTCTTTCGAGATCTGAGGTGGGTTTATTGGAGTCACTGTGGGCCAGAGGAACTAAAAGCAACAATCTCACTGACATCCCCTCTTTAACACTACTTCAGTCCTGGACCGACCAGGAACAAGTCAAATCATTTTACATGTTAATAAGTTTACACCAGAATAAGCTGCTTCAGGAATAAGCCCCCCGCTCCCCAAGACAAACAAACAAACAAAAAAACAAACAAACAAACACCCAACAAACAAACACACACAAACAGCAACAACAACAACCCACACAAAAAACAACAAAACCAAATAAAAAAAACCAAAGAAACAACAAACCCAACAACAGCGACAGTTTGTGTGTGTGTGTGTGTGTGTGTGTGTGTGTGTGTGTGTGTGTGTGTGTGTGTGTGTGTGTGTGTGTGTGTGTGTGTGTGTGTGTGTGTGTGAGAGAGAGAGAGAGAGAGAGAGAGAGAGAGAGAGAGAGAGAGAGAGAGAGAGAGAGAGAGAGAGAGAGAGAGAGACAGACAGACAGACAGACAGACAGACAGACAGACAGAGAGAGACAGAGAGAGACAGAGACTGAGACAGAGGCAGAGACAGACAGAGACAGAGACAGAGACAGAGAGTGTGTATGTATGAGTGTGTATGTGTGTGCTACTCCCTGTGACAGTTGCCTTAAATATCAACAGACCGTCAAGGTCATCATTAAACAAACTTCATGACCTTCGCCTCTTAACTGCTAGCTGTCTTGAACTGCGAAAAAATCTAAACAACACTGATGTTCAAGTTGGCTAATTTTCACAATGAACCAGCTGACGATGGTGTATTCTTTTCAGACGTCAACACTACGTGCCGAAAGACCCCGGATTTATTGCCCCGAAAGGAAATAACTGCGCGCAGTACTACAACTGCTCCAACCCCAGGGGTGCCCTCGGTCCCTATGTGTCGGAGTGTCCCATTGGCCAGCTCTT
>OY757554.1:646058-648558 GCA_963584105.1 Alviniconcha strummeri
GAAAAACAACAAAACAACAGTAACAAAACAAAAACAAAACAAACAAAAAAAGAAGAAGAACATATAATTCTTTCTGTTTGGCTGACTTTCAGACACGACCATGCACTTCTGCATGAACCACCCCAACACGCTCTCCTCCCACCCTCTCCACTGTGCTCGCTACATTCTGTGCAAGAACCTGGGCACGCCCCCCATTGAGGGAGAGTGCCCATACCCCAACCTCTTCTCGGGTGGACGTTGTCTTGGATTCAGGGATGTGGACTGCGGAACGCGCTATGAACCCAAAGCTCCATGTGAGAATTTCTGTTTCGCTTTTGTAAAAAAGCTAGATTTTTCCCCTTCTGATTTAAACAAAAAAGTGAATGATGTACTATATATTTTGTTTTGCTTTTGTAACAAAGCTGAACATTTTTTAAATGTAAAACAAAAAAGTGAATGATATACTATATATTTTGTTTTTGCTTTTGTAACAAAGCTGTGTGTTTTTTGGGTGTTTTTTAAATAATTTAAACAAAAAAGTGAATGATGTACTATGTTTATATTTGGTTTGAAGACAGAGTGATTACTTACTTATTATTTATTTGGTTCATCATTCAATCATTTACCTATTTTTTGTTTCCTGTGATATTACTATCGACCTTTTTAGTTTGTTGTTCGCATATTTGTTGTTTTTAAGTGCATTTGTTTTGTTTTCTTAGTTTATATGTTTGACGTGAAGTAATTAATATTGAATGACTGCATGGATCAACCATTTTGTTAGTCATCGTTTTTGTGTGTTAAGTTTGAAATTGACCAATAGCATGTTTACAAAGGCCTATTGAACTGCTTAATTTATTCCCTGATTGATTTATAAATATGGATATTCATTTATTGGCATATTCGATTAGGCCGACACAATTATCCAGCTACTGTTGAAACAATCAGTCGATTTGTTCCCACAAATAGACTACAGCTGCTTGCAGGACTGACGTACTCATTGTGTTTCTGGTTTTCTGAATGATTCATTAATTTCATTAGCTTATTTTAAGAAAATTGTTGGACGTACTGATTCTGTGTATATAATTTTTTTCAATGATTGATTTGACGGGCTCATTTAAAAAACAAAACATATATATATTTTTATTTTTTATTTTTATTCATTGATTAAAAAAAAAGTTTACTCCTTTTACAATGCTTTCCTTGTCTTTCTACACTGTCTATTCACTGCATTTGCAGGCGAGTATGCGTCCATTCGGGAGTGCCGAGACAAGACCCAGTCCAGTTGCGCATTGTGTCAGGATCGGTTCCCGAGCTGCGAAGGACTTCCGGACGGAAACCGGCCGTACCCTGGTCGGATGTTCACTCCCTGGTTCGTCAAGTGCAACACAGAGCGCACCCTGGCGGTCGTGCGCTGCGTCAATTCTCTCTTTGACCCCGTGACCAAGAAATGCGGCCACACTCTGGACCAGAGTCAGTGAACGTTTTAATTTCCTCTCTGTCCCTGTCTGTTGTTGTTGGTGTTGTTGATGTTGTTGGGGCGTTCCTCGGCTCAACACTAAAGTAAACATGGTGCTTAACGTCCACAGAAACCATACCGCTTATTAGGGACAGGGAGAAGAGGGGGGTGGGAGGTTCGGAGGGGGGGGGGGGGAGGGGAAGGAGAGAGGGAGATTATATACCTATCGCTACACCAGAATGACTTCTGCATTAAGGTGGGCAGCGATGAGAGCCATTTTATGAAACATTAAAGGCTCTCAGCCAATCAGAGGCAATGTTCGTCGAATAAGGCGAATGTTCCCAGAACATGCTGAGCGAAGCTTTTTGGACCCCCAATATAGCTTCGTCGCAGTTCGACGAATACTCCTAACTGGGTTCGCGAAGCAAAAGTTCGCCCAATTAAGAACCAGCTAGGTTCGCCGAATACTCCCAACTAGGTTCGCGAACAAACATTCGCCCAGTTAAGAACGGGCTTAAAGCCTTACCTCTGGGCCAAACCGGCTCCACACTCCGGGGGTCACTCGGTACATACAGCTGCACACTGACAAATGTATAGAATATCATAGTTAGGTTAATAAGTATCATGTGAGCGCTCAGGGCGTTGATGAGCGCATGATAACTGTACATTATTATTATTAAATGCCTTTCGGAGGGCGACAGGATTGCGTGTGTGGCCGTTTTTTAAATTTGTTTTTTATTGGCCCACCACACGCCTCTTCGTCTTCAGTCCGTGTTCGGAGGAATTATCTCCATTTCTGAAAGGTGGGTGCTGTCATGCCGAAGATAGTGCCCACATAATTATTTGGTGGGACCACTGACCCCATTATCTGACGGAATGGCTCACTGCACCCATTATGTCCCAGTATTACTGTGATCATTATATCCCACGGTTGCTGCTCACCCATTATGTCCCACGGTTGCTGCTCGCCCATTATGTCCCACGGTTGCTGCTCGCCCATTATGTCCCACGGTTGCTGCTCACCCATTATGTCCCACGGTTGCTGCTCGCCCATTATGTCCCACG
>OY757554.1:653558-656987 GCA_963584105.1 Alviniconcha strummeri
CCTGACAGAAACAAGAAAAGATACAGCGATACTGAACGATGTCCTGATAGAAACCGTAAAAGAGTGATACTGAAGGATGTCCTGATAGAAACAAGAAAAGATACTGCGATACTGAAGGATGTCCTAGGTGACAGAAGAAGTCAAATTGAAAGTGACGTTGATTGATGTCCTGATAGAAACAGCGGAGATGATGTTGCCTGACGTGCTAAAAGGCGACAGCGATGCGGAATGAAGTCTGACTGAAGCAGGCCGGGCAAGGGAAGGAGACGTTGATGGCACGGTATCCTCTTGACTCTAAAATGTCTCACTGCCAGCCAGAGCACACGAGAACTTCACAGTTAGTGCTACTTACTCTCTTGGCACTACACTACCAATATGGAACATCTGTGCTACAGAGAGATTCTTCTTTTAAGCAGTCTCGATTACCTGAGTATATTATCCGCGAATGAATGCGGTCTGCTGGCTGCTGTTTCGGACTGTTGAGAGTAGTCTGACCAGGGCAAGGGGAGATTAATCAGTCTCAGGCACTGTCGGTCAGTTGTGGGCCCTGACCCGGTCACCCGTAGTCTCAGCGAGATCATTAATCTCGTGACAGTTGGCTGGTCAACTAAGGACCAATCGATGCATCTCAGCCTGCCGTACCTATCTCCACTAGCTCTCGCCGAGTATGGACAGATGATCATTCTCAACCGTGACAGGCTTGGCTGGTGTCAGTGTTGCTGTACTTGGCTTGAGTTGATT
This sequence comes from Alviniconcha strummeri, assembly GCA_963584105.1. Classification (NCBI taxonomy): domain Eukaryota; kingdom Metazoa; phylum Mollusca; class Gastropoda; family Provannidae; genus Alviniconcha; species Alviniconcha strummeri. The sequence continues at coordinate 654,300 of OY757554.1, forward strand.
GCGTGCAACCTGGAATACGTTTGTCTAGTTGGCAGTTCCTCGCACCTCCAGTGTCAGGTGTCAGACAAGTAAAAAATAAAAGTAAGACTTGATCATAAAGAAGATTAATATGAGCAGCTGCTTCCTACATATACACGTGTGTGCTAGCTCCTACGTGTTGAAGAATCCAGGTTCTTTTAATAACATAATTATTGCACTGGACAACTTTTTTCCCGTTTCGGCTTGGGAAGAAGAAGAAGAAGAAGAAGAAGAAGAAGAAAGAAAAAAATTAGTCTTGAAAACAGTCAAATTCAGTTCTGTTCAGTTCCAGCATCATCAGTGGACTAACTCTGTCATCAATGCACGGCATAGTTGGGAACTCCGAAAACTGAACGCACCACGAAGACAAGCGGTGGGAAGTGACACGCGTTTTGCTTGTTTTTTTCTCACTTTCCTGGATCACTGGGTTCGCTTTGAAGGGATGCGGATTAGACTGCATGATGAGTTCATTCGTTTCGTGAAATGCACAGCAAAGTGACCATGTTGATCAGCTCTAGCAACTATTTTTAACTGTTGCATTGGCCTTTTTACAGTCATGAAATGCTGTAGCCTAGGTCTATAATACTAATAATGATAATAATAATAATGTTTCGTCAATGTAAGCCGATTTTTTCCACAGTGTTTCTTCAATCTTTTACAGTGTCGTCGGGTAATTTCAGTATTTCATTAATCTTCTATCACGCTATCGGGTAATTTTAGTGTTTCATCAGTCTTCCATCTGCCATCGGGTAATTTCAGTATTTCATCAATCTTCCATCACGCTATCGGGTAATTTCAGTGTTTCATCAATCTTCCATCTGCCGTCGGGTAATTTCAGTGTTTGATCACTCTTCCATCTGCCATCGGGTAATTTCACAGTGTTTGATCACCCTTCCATCTGCCATCGGGTAATTTCCCCTTGCGGGATGGTTAAGTTATTATTGAATTGAGTTATTTGGTGGAATTCGTCAGTTTTAATTTGCTCATTAGAGTCGTAAGCTGAGAAAATGTATGACTTCCAATGAGCGGAAGACAAGGTCTGGACTTACGGAGACTTGTACGCTAACTTTGTGCACTTGGAACTAGTACGGAGACTTGTACGCTAACTTTGTGCACTTGGAACTATTACTGAGACTTGTACGCTAACTTTGTGCACTTGCGTCGGTAGAGAAAACGGAACAGAACCAGTAGGTAAACTTGTAGTGACGTCACTACTTTCTCAGCAAATTTAGTCCGTATGTCTTTGTGTACGGAAGCGGTTTCTGTTGGATGTGTGAGTGTGTGTGTGTGTGTGTGTGTGTGTGTGTGTGTGTGTGTGTGTGTGTGTGTGTGTGTGTGTGTGTGTGTATGTGTGTGTGTGTGTGTGTGTGTGTGTGTAGATGTGTGTGCGTGTGCGTGTGTGTGTGTGTGTGTGTGTGTGTGTGTGTGTGTGTGTGTGTGTAGATGTGTGTGTGTGTGTGTGTGTGTGTGTGTGTGTGTGGATGTGTGTGTGTGTGTGTGTGTGTGTGTGTGTGTGTGTGTGTGTGTGTGTGTGTGTGTGTGTGTGTGTGTGTGTGTGTGTGTGTGTTGTGTGTGTGTGTGTGTGTGTGTGTGTGTGTGTGTGTGTGTGTGTGTGTGTGACATGTATATATGCATGTATGTATATGTGGCCTGTACAGAGGATTTGCACCACAATATACGAAATGAATAGTAATAATTGAACTGAACGTACTGACAAAAACAAAAATCAACACATGAAAGGAATGGTTTCTTATAGTACTGTATGATGCTGATGGTCATTTATTATATTATGTAAAATATTCTCGCACAATATTTACAGTTGAAACAAAGGAGTGCGTAAAACAAGAATTAAAATGCACAAGCTATTGTCATTAAAATCAGCAATTAAAATGTACAAACTATTGTCATTAAAATCAACAATTAAAATGTACAAACTATTATTATTGATCTAGCGATTGGTGTTTCCTGTTACAACTCCAGATGCCTGCGTGCATTACTTTTGATATTTTGTTTTGCTCATGTTAATGAATGTACATTATGACAGATGTCCAATGATCTCGAATAAACTATTAGATAATGTTAATATCTGTTTTACAGTTTATATATTTCATACAAAAATAATTATGCGTGAATATTGTCAGACATTATCTTTTTAGTGACACTGCCTTGGCCACTCAGGATAAATATTTAAATTGACATTTTGACATCTTTCTCTTTCTCTCTCTCTCTCTCTCTCTCTCTCTCTCTCTCTCTCTCTCTCCTTCTCCCTTACGCACGCACGCACGCACGCACGCACGCACGCACACACACACACATTCACGCACGCACGCATGCACGCACACACACACGCGCGCACGTACGCACACACACAAGCTCTTACGCTCACACAGGCGCACCTGCACCTACACCCATTGTTTGGATGATCACAACGATTAAGAAGAAGAATACAACCACTGAGAGCTAGGAGACAGCAGCGTTTTTTCACATTGTCAACGGAAGCCACTCAAAACATGCAAGATACAGGAGAAAAACAACTACGGCAACAACAACTAAAATAATCAATCAAACAACAACAAAAAACACCAGAAACCAAGCAAAACAAAATCAAAAACCAAATAAAGAACAATAACAACCAAACAAAACAACTGCAACAACAAGAAAAATCAAGCA
>OY757554.1:657187-667187 GCA_963584105.1 Alviniconcha strummeri
AAACAACCGTTTCACCTCATAATGAATAACGTCTTAGAAAGTAGGCTATGCCTTCAGCAAGTTACAGCTTGAAGGCCATAGCACGTGGAACACGTACATTAACTGCCTCGCACAACAGACATCCGTTTACTTCGTCCTCTTTCCAGTCCCTTCACATGTCTCGTTTCTTTAAGCAATAATACATTTCTACATAACGGTCATTCTAAAATTAATACGCGAGCCAAGATGTCCGAATCTGTGTGTGTGTGTGTGTGTGTGTGTGTGTGTGTGTGTGTGTGTGTGCGTGCGTGCGTGCGTGCGTGCGTGCGTGCGTGCGAGCGTGCGTGCGTGCGTGCGTGTGTGTGTGTGCGTGTGTGTGTGTGTGTGTGCGTGCGTGCGTGCGTGCGTGTGTGTGTGTGTGCGTGTGTGTGTGCGTGTGTGCGTGCGTGCGTGCGTGTGTTTTGTACGTGAGAGAGAGAGGAGAGGAGAGTGAGAGAGAGAGACAACCTGGATTATATACGTTTGATCTAATTTACTCGCATTTTGCATGCAAGCGCCTTGCGCGTATTTGAGCAAAGGCGCAAATAAATATTCATTATTATTATACATCTGAAACTCATCACGCACCTGTACTCACACACACACACACACATACACACACACACACAGGCACGCACGCACACACACACGCACTGACGCACACACGCACACGCACGCACGCACGAGCAAACAAACAAACACACACGCACAAACACTCACGCACGCACACACACGCACGCATACACACACACACACGCACAAACACTCACGCACGCACACACACGCACGCACACACACGCACGCATACACACACACACACATACACACACACGCACACACACACAAACACACACACACACACACAAACGCACACACACGCACACACACGCACACACACGCACACGCGTGCCCACACACACACACACGCACACACGCGCACACACACACACACACACACACACACACACACACACACACACACACACACACACACTCAGACTGGTGTGTACCGCTCGCTTGAATCCACTCCATGATATTCGCAAGATCCACACGACACATATGGACTCCGACCGAAACGTTAAGCAACTCGTAGAGGTAAGGAGCAGTATACGTTTCATTTTACTCGTCAATCAGGTCAGATAACGATTTCACAAAACGTTAAGCAACTCGTAGAGGTAAGGAGCAATATACGTTTCACTTTACTCGTCAGTCAGGTCAGATAACGATTTCACAAAAACGGCAATGAGTTGTCAAATCACTGACATTGTGGACGATTACCTTTGTGAATAACTTTGACATGATAGCTGTGCATGTGTGTATGCATGCGCGTGTGTACATGTACTCGAGCATGCCACTCTCTCTCTCTCTCTCTCTCTCTCTCTCTCTCTCTCTCTCTCTCTCTCTCTCTCTCTCTCTCTCTCTCTCTCTCTCTCTCTCTCTCTCTCTCTCTCTCTCTCTCTCTCTCTCTCTCTCTCTCTGTCGTGTGTGTGTGTGTGTGTGTGTGTGTGTGTGCAAGCATGCACGCGTGCTGGCGTGCGTGTGTGCATGTTATGTTGTTATTAACTTTTTCTTTTCTTTTTTAGCTATAACTGCAATTTGTTTAAACTTTTCTCTTTTTTCCCTAAATAGTTTTGTTCATTCACATGTTACACTAATGGTATGTTTCAAAGCAAATTTCCTTTTAAGGACAATAAAGTGTTATGTTATCTTATTTTACATGTCCAAGCTTCGTCTGTATACTGCAAGCCTGCTGACTGCAAGCTGATGCTTAAAACTGTCTAGCAACCGCATTCCGTGCCAACAGTTTCGTGACTCCAGAAACAATACTGTTTCACTCGTGTGTAATTCTGACAAAACGTGTTCGATGTGTGTAAAAATTATAGAAAAGAAAGAATAGGCAAGAAATGTCTGCGAGCAATGTGACAAAGGCTGGATATGCGTAATCTGTGTACACGATACAACCCACTTAGCAGTGACAACAACAATGCGAGGCTGTAACAGACGCTCACGAACTACCCCACAAGAAGAAAGAATGAGCGGTCTCTTTAAACATCGAGACTACCCCCTCACTCGTACGTTGTAAATGAACGATAGATCTCGAGAAACAGAAGCGCAAGCCAAGAGAAGAAACAGTGAATGGCAAGAACCGGTAACTAGCCCAACCCCAAACCCTAACCCAGGGAGGACACGAAATCACTAGTCTGTTGAACTAGAACGAACAAGACTTTTTCATCTTTACATATGATGAAACAAACACGGATAAACTGGGAAAATAAAATAAAACACCCAATAAAAGGCAGGCTCCCTGATGAGGTCTAGCCTGTTGTGAAAGCTAGAAAAAGACGGAAACGCCACGCACCTAACAAGGCTCGAGAAAGATTAAATAACAAGGAGGAAATAAACAAAGGCCCAATTACTGGCAATGGCGTCGGAGCTTCATCCTTGGAGATTCGAACTGGAAATGTTTCCAAGTCGGTTACCCTGTGGACACCCCTAGAGACTCGAACGACCCGACAAGTTTGCATGGCCCATAGCCTACAAAGTTCCACGGTAACATAAATTATATAAACTGCCAAAGGAGTACGTAAATTTCGGAGTTTGGCCCGAGAATAAGTGATGGGATGGTGAAAACAAGATGAGGTCCCGAACGTCCAAAGCGACCAGAATTAATCAAAGACGAATGAAAGAAGCGCTCAGTCAAAACCCAACGGAACATCCGCATCGCCTGCGATACTTCATTCATTACCTGCCCGGCAGGCACGGCGGGGCGTAGCTACTAAACTGGGTACACCTTCAACAAGAACACAAAGATAGATGGAGAGATAGATAGATAGATAGATAGATAGATAGATAGATAGATAGATAGATAGATAGATAGATAGATAGATAGATAGATAGATAGATAGATAGATAGATAGAAACACGCACAGAGAGACAGATATGGATAGATAGAGAGATAGGTAGATATACGAACAGACAGACAGATATGAGTAGATAGGCAGACAGACAGAACAGATAGATAGATAAATATATAGATAGACAGATTTAAAGCCTGTCGATCAGAAAATGGAAAAACTTACACCATTCAATTTTCTGAAATTTTCGGATAAAATTTACATTTTTACCGGACACAGTCTGATTGCTGAAATTTCAACAAATAAGTACAGGAAACACAAAAGCAGTATGCTTATTTGAGTGTTACCTATATATAAAATGATAATCACACAGACATTTACGATGGCAAGATGGCAAATTGTTGTCAAAACGTCAGAGGCAACAAAACAAACAAAAGACCAAAATGACAACAACAAAAAAACAAAAAACAAAAAAAAAAAAAAACAAAAAAACAAAACAACAAAACGGGGGGGGGAGGGGGGAGGGGGGGGGAGGGGGTAAAAAAGCAAATAACTAACCGAATGGTCTAGTGATGTTGTCATAATTATTGATCTGAGAGAGACAGAGAGAGGGAGAGGGTTAAAGTACTTCTTCGCTTGTATCATAAACAAATTTTGGCAGACTTTTACAGATTTACAGATTTACAAGCGGTCGGTTTGGCGCAAAAATTCGTGGACTATAGCAAATACTTTCTTATTAGTTTCCAAATGTAGCTGGTCGTTTCCAAACAGAAGTGTATTGATACTTCTTTCGTTCTCATCTAGTTTATTAATGGTTTTATTTCTAATACTATTATAAAGGGGACAATGTAGCAGGAAATGCTCTGATGTTTCTGCTGTATATCCGCATGAACACCTAGGGTCTTCTAACAGGTGGCGTCTGAATAAGACATAATTTAAATCGCTAATAGCAAGTCCAAGTCGACAATGCTTAACTTGTTCCTTTCTAGCACCAAAATAACAATACACAGGAACCATAGTGTCATTCGTTGACCAAAAAAATTTCAGCAGGCTAATTGAAGGGTTGGTTTGTATAGTTTGAGGTAATGTGTTCCGCTTGTTTGCGACTTTGTAAACAGTTTTGAAACCATAATGCCAAATTGCTTCTTATACCAACTGCTTCTATTTTTATTTTATTTTTATTTATTTTTTTCAAAATCCCTTGTACCACACTCGATCCTTACTTATTTACTTACTTCTAATGTTGCCATAATCCTCTTAAATCCACTGTTTTGTCGGTTTTAGACTTAACTGGTAATCTGGGCGATTTTTCCCGCTGTGGGGGATGGAGGTGGTGGGTGGGGGTTGGGGTGGTCAGAGTTCTCATTTTACTTATCGATTTATTTACTGGGATGGACCGGATTTGTATTGATGTCGTGTACTATTGTACACAATCATAAAATTATTGGTAGGCAACACTATAAACATGGAATCATCATTATTGGATTCATTTTGTTTGTTTTTTGTGTGTGTTTTTTGTTATCGTTGTTGTTGTTGGTGGTGGTGGTGGTGGTGGTGGTGGTGGTGGTGGTTGATTGATTGATTGGTTGGTTGGTGTGTGTGTGTTTGTTGGTGTTTTTTGTTGTTGTTGCTTTGTCGTTTTTGTTGTTGTTGTTGTTGTTGTCAGGGATGCAATGGTAACAGGATTTTTGTTCATTTCTCTCTCTCTCTCTCTCTCTCTCTCTCTCTCTCTCTCTCTCTCTCTCTCTCTCTCTCTCTCTCTCTCTCTCTCTCTCTCTCTCTCTCTCTCTCTCTCTCTCTCTCTCTCTATGTGTGTGTGTGTGTGTGTGTGTGTGTGTGTGTGTGTGTGTGTGTGTGTGTGTGTGTGTGTGTGTGTGTGTGTGTGTGTGTGTGTGTGTGTGTGTGTGTGTGTGTGTGTGTGTGTGTGTGTGTGTGTGTGTTGTTGTTGTTGTTGTTGTTGTTGTTTGCTTTTGTTGTTGTTGTTATTGTTGTTGTTTTGTTTTGTTGTTTTTTGCTTCTTCTTCTTTCTTTCTTTTTTTCCCCCGTTACTTTAGGGGTTTTGTTATGAAGTTTTTTTCTTTCTTTTTTCTTTGGGTGTGGGTGTTTGTGGTGGGTGAGTGGGGGGGGGGGAATCAATGTTTTATTTTTATGTCTGTTCACACCTACGTGATATTAGACCCACACAAAAAAATGTTGTTGTTTTTTCTTTTTTCTTTTCTTGCTGCTGCTGTTGCTGCTGCTGCTGCTACTGTTTGGGGGCGATGTTGTTTCTTTGTGGGGTTGAAGGATTGAGGGGTGAGGGTTGTTCATATTCTTTCAAAATCTGTGAGCTCGTTCACTGAGTGTTTCGGTCTGTTGCGCGCGTGCGCGTTTCATAAATCGAGTGCATTACTGTACCAAGTTGCGCGGAAAGTATATTTCCGTCCTTAATCTTGAAGCATTCAGCGTTTGGTACGTTTTGATTGTTTGGTTGTTGGTGGTGTTTTGTTGTTGTGGTGGTGGTGGTGGTTGTTTGGAGGGGTCAGCCTTCTGTTGCCCACTGCAGCTTCAGTACATTAGTAATCTAGGTCTACATTTCGTTTGATGTAAGAGCTGTCTGCTTCAATGCAGTAGCTAAAGTCCGTCTAAATTTCATTTGATGTAAGAGCTGTCTACGTCTAATTGCGCTAAATCTGTGCCATGTCACATGTAAGACTTTGTGCAAAACGCACACGATCTTAAAACTTAGAGCTTTTTCTTTTCTTTTCTTTTTCTTGCTTTTTTCTTTTTCTTCTTTTTTTTCTTTTTTTCTTTCTTTTTTTCTTTCTTTTTTTTCTTCTTCTTTTTTCTCTCTTCTTCTTCTGGTGGGTGGTGGTGGTGTATCTTTTGTTGTTGTTGTTGTTGTTGTTGTTGTTGTTGTTGTTGTTGTTGTTTGTTTGTTTTTGTTTGCCTTTGGTTGGTTGGTTTGTTGTTGTTGTTGTTGTTGTTGTTGTTGTTGTTGTTGTTGTTGTTGTTGTTGTTGTTGTTGTTGTTGTTGTTGTTGTTTTGGGGGGTGGGTGTATTTTGCTGTTTGTTTTGTTTTTCTCTTCTTCTTTTCATTTTGACAGAAGAAATTAGTGTTGCAAATTTTCGACACGCCTTTTCAAGCAACACGCAGGCAGAGACATACTGTACATGAAAACAACTGAAAAGACGTAACGTTTCGCTGGATGTTGGGTCGGTCTCACAAGGTCAAGGCTTTTTTCTCTTTTTTTATGATGTTACGTTCGCAACTACTGACTAGCTGATAAATAAACCGCTTAGCTTTTGATGGAGGTGGGGGGTGGGGAGAGGTTCTGTGGTTAGTAACTGCCTTGAACTTCGTGCACCTGAGTCAAGAGTCCCTGAGTTAGAAGGTCAGTTGGAAAGGAAGGACAACCTCACGACTCCAGATTTCACAATCCTTATGCTTTTCTTCTTTCTCTTCTTTCTTCTTCCTCTACTTCTTTGATGTAATCAGCCACCATCCACTGAGCATGAACAACCTGGAGATTATGCAGCACTTTTTTTTGTGTTTCTTCTTCTTCTTCTTCTTCTTCTTCTTCTTCTTCTTCTTCTTCTTCTTCTTCTTTTTCTTCTTCTTCTTCTTCTAAATTTTTTTTTTTGGGGGGTGGGTGGGGGTGGGGGGGGTGATTTTGCAGATCCCTAGATGGTAAAGTGCTAAAGTGGTATGAGAAAGTAGAAATAGAAAATTTTGACAAGGAAAAGTGTACAAAGTATTAACTACTTTGGGGTATCCGGCCAGACCAATCCACCAATAGCGGTCCCTGAGGACGAACCCCGACCGGCACAGCTCCGGCCTTCACTTACCCGCTTTTCGTAAAGACATGTTAACGGTTTAGAAAGGAACAGATCCTGGTCACAAAGGAGCCAGGGGTGAGTGCTGTGGTCACTTCTTCAGGACGGCTGTTCCACAGTGGAATGGTCCCCGGCAAGAAAGACCTCTGCCTGTGGGCTGTCTTTGTCTTACAAACGATAGACCAAAACCTAGGAGATAACACTTAAGAGGAGACTTCAACAATAAAGAGAGGTGAAACAAAACAAAGAGTAGAGGGGGGAAAAATCCACAGACCTGACGTTCTGACGGATGTCGGATGTCTGGAGTGAAGAACAGATTGAATTAATACTGCAACACCGTCAGCACCATCGCATCCGGACTCGCTCGCCACATGCACACCTAGACACTGTCCCGGTCAGCCCAAAACACAATCTTTCGCACTCTCTGCTAACCTCACCACCAATGATAAACTACTTCTGGCTGGGTCAGACGTGCGAGGATTTCTTTCGCGGTCAAGGCCGTCTTGGTGGACAGTGGAAAGACTTGATCGCCTGGTTTGGGTTACTGTTGCAGGTGCAAATCTTTCCCGAGTGTCGAGCGTTGGCGAAGATAAAGTTCCACAACTCTGTGTGCTAAGTTTTGAAAGCACGTACAGTTCCAGTGAAGTTTAAGCTGTAAATTGGACTTTCTAACGTGTCCGGCTGATAGATATCCAGTCGGACTTTGCACAATGTTCCGTTCTGGAGGTTCTGTAGTCGGACTTTGCACAATGTTCCGTTCTGACGGTTTCAGTTCAGGCGTTGGACGTTGCAAAGTGTCTTTCCTGTAGCTGTTGTGAAGTCCGCTTTTCGAGCCGGGACGCAAAACGTCTGTTTGAGGAAATACAGACCACTCGTTGGGCGTCGTAAAATGTCTTGATATAAAAGGAAATATATTGTTTCGATGGCTTGTGAACTGGCCAGTTGTATAAACTCAGCTCAATGGCTGGGCTTCGTGAAATGCCCCTGTAGTAGTCAGAGTCCAGTGGCTGCCATGACTTATAAAATATCCACTCCTCTCTCGTTGCGCTTTGCGGAATGATTATGACAAAATAGAGGTCAACATTTACTTAGTTTCAAGTGTTTCATGTGGCAGTCCCGTCTATGCGACATCACTGAGTCCGCCAGTCGATGTCTTTAAAATGTGGTATTGTGGCGTTGTTGAGATGAGTCCCAGCTTAGTTCCAGCATGTGGCATTATCGAGAGGGAAGCCTCTGTCGGATTTTGTTGCCGCTATGGTTGCTGTTGGTAAATGTCTACTGATCCTGCTGCTGCTGCTATTGGCTTTTGCCTAACGTTGAGTGTTGTCAACGATGCTGGACTGCTGCGGAGTTTGGCTTCGCATTTGTGTTTAGTTGCCGGCTCTCTGATGGTTTCTCTTCAGTGCTCCCGACCGTTTTCAATGTTTGATTCTGTCTCGCAGAAGTACATTAATTACACTGTGGGATGCTTCGCCCTTTTTTTCTTTTTTTTTGTTCTTTTTTTTGTTTGTTCTTTGTTTCTTAATGAAATTGTTGCAAGAAATTTTAATATACTTTTTCAGTCTAACTGAACCAAACTCTCTGTCTCTCTGTCTGTCCCTGTCCCTTACTTTTTTTTCTTCTTTTTCTCTCTCTCGGCCTTGTCTCAGAAAACAGGAAGGCGTGATACAGCTACGGGCGAACGCCGCACTCTTTTTCTACCTCGATTTCATAATAAAAAAAACTAAAAAAAACTAAGCTAAACCTCCGCCATCAAAGCGACCATCCCGCTGTCTCCAGATGTCTGGATCGTGTCACGGCAGGGAAAGGACGTTTCCTTCCCTGCACCCTTTCGCCCCACTGCTAGTTCCGACTGCGCGAGGTTTCGTGCGAGGAGAGAGCGAGAGCGCGAGTGAAAGAGAGAATGAGAGAGAATGAAAGTGCGTGTGGTCACACAGCGAGATGTACCGCCAGTGAAATCTTCCCCTTGATGTCAGCGGGTGAGCACGTCACCGTAATTCTAGCGATATTAATGACGTGACGTTTGCCTGTGCCGTGACGCGGAGCTCTGTTGGTACAGGGCGAGAACATCACTTCTGACACCTCTTCCCGGCTCGCGCCCTGACGTCAATGTCCATCACACTCGTACACTAGCTTTTCCAGTCTCAAGTCGCTCGCTGTCAAAACGGGTTGACTAGAGCCGGCGTTGAAGCTGACTGACGTCAAAACGGTTTGACCATAGACTGAAAACGGGTTGACTGTGTGTTATAGAGCCCGATTCCAAATCGACTGATGACAAAACAGTTTGACCATAGACTGAAAACGGTTTGACTATAGAACCGAATTCGAACTCGACTGATGTCAGAATAGTTTGACCATGGCCAGAAAATGGTTTGACTATAGAGCCCAATTCGAACTCGACTGATGTCAGAATAGTTTGACCATGGCCAGAAAACGGTTTGACTATAGAGCCGAATTCGAACTCGACTGATGTCAGAATAGTTTGACCATGGCCAGGAAATGGTTTGACTATAGAGCCGAATTCGAACTCGACTGATGTCAAAATGGTTTGACTATAGAGCCGAATTCGAACTCGACTGATGTCAAAATGGTTTGACTATAGAGCCGAATTCGAACTCGACTCATGTCAAAATGGTTTGACTATAGAGCCGAATTCGAACTCGACTCATGTCAAAATGGTTTGACCATAGCCAGAAAAGGATTTGACACAGAACCAGATTCGAACTCGACTGATGGAAAACGGTGTGAATAGAGCCGGATTCGATCTCAGCTAATGTAAAACGGTTTGACCTCAGTCAGGTTTGAAGCCGACTGATGTCAAAACGGTTTGACTTGAGCCGATTTGAATTCGACAGGCGTCAAACCGGATTGACCTTAAGTGAGTTAGATGACGTCAAACCGGATTGATTACAGCAGAATCTGAGGTCGCCTGATATGAAATGACTAGAGCCGTGTTTGATGTTGCCTGATGTCAAAATGGAATAACTAGAGCCGTGTTTGATGTTGCCTGATGTCAAAATGGAATAACTAGAGCCGTGTTTGATGTTGCCTGATGTCAAAATGGAATAACTAGAGCCGTGTTTGATGTTGCCTGATGTCAAAATGGAATAACTAGAGCCGTGTTTGATGTTGCCTGATGTCAAAATAGAATAACTAGAGCCGTGTTTGATGTTGTGTCAAAATAGAATAACTAGAGCCGTGTTTGATGTTGCCTGATGTCAAAATGTAATCACTACAGCCTTGTGTGATGTTGCCTGATGTCAAAATCGATTTTTTTCTGGCGGGTTTCTTAATGTCAAAACGGATTGTAA
>OY757554.1:676631-684545 GCA_963584105.1 Alviniconcha strummeri
GAAGGATAACCGATTCGGACCATTCAGAAGGAAACGTACCTGTATTAAATAATTTATTAAAGTATTCGGTCAAAAAATGTAAAACACAAGGGGCTGAATATCTTTTAAAAAATCGCTACTTAGTCCATCTGGACCAGCAGGCTTGTTGTCCTTTAACGCTTTCATTGCAGCCTGTACCTCTGAGGCAGTAATGACGGCGTCCAGTATGTCAACAGATTCCCCAGGTCCAAAAGTACTTGCTAATTCATTATTCTCAACTTCATTATCACTTACAGGGAGAGATTCACAGTCTAGAACTTTACTGAAGTGATCAAACCATTCTTGAGACGTAACTGAACTGGTGTGCCGTTCTTTCTTCATTATGGATTTGATCGTACTCCAGAACTTTCTAGGATCTTTCGCGTTTTTTCAAGAGATTTAATAATGTTTTCTTTATGGACAGCCCTTTTTTGTTTCAGGAGTTGCTTGTATTCTCTTCTTTCTTCAATATAATTAATTCTTAATTCATTGCTATTGGAATCACTTTTCACTGCATTAAATTTTCTTAACGCTTTACGGACTATACGACGCTTTACGGTGCATTCAAGGTCGAACCAAGGTTTTCCACTAACATTACCGCTTGTAACAATCCTTTTCATACAGTCTCCTGCGAGTTTGACAGCACTGTTAAACACTTTGCCAGCAGCTTCAACATCATAATTAATAAGTTCAGTGGCCTGTGTAAAAAGCGCTGATACTTCTTCTGTAAAATACATGTCGTAATAATCTTGTGCCTTATTCGCGTCCTATATGTATTTTTGTATTTTTACTTTTCTCTGTCGTTCGACAATAACATCATTCTTACCTACAAGTTCGAGTTCTAGCTCTACAGGCACATGTTTTGATTCAATATTAGGAATCACCGCTAGACGGGTTCCCAAGTGAACAAGGCATCTTCAAAGCAAAAAATAATCAATTACACTCGAACCGTTATGTGCTATATAGGTGCAGTTACCCTCCTCGTCTCCTGGCAAACATCCATTCAGAATCATTAAATTAAAGTGTTCGCATATACACAGAAGGTATCGGCCAAAGTCACTTGTCTGCACATCTTTAGACTGTCTGCAGTATGGATTCTGTGCATCTTCATTATCATTTTCCACATCTCAAACACTCTCTGGTAGTACGCATTCGTTTGCATCAGCAGTTCCTGTTCTTGCGTTTAAGTCACCAAACACCAGGAAAGGGAGTTCACCGTGTTGATCAATGTTGTCAAAGATACAGTTTTCAACCAGTGACATTCCATTATCAATTTCGCAATCTTTGTAATATATACTATTTGAAGGGGGTAAATAAATTCCTAGCAAAATACAGTCTTTGTCTAGCCCAAATAATTCTTTTGAAAGCTGAAGTACAACACAATAATCATATTCTACATGAATTTGCTTGACAAATCTAGCAAACTGTTTTTTAACCAGTAAAGCAACACCACCCGAGAGACGCCCTGTTGGAGCGTCGGTGAGTTTTATACCTGGAGAGACGAAGACAGTATACAAAGGAAACAGGTGGGAGGGGAAGTCAGTAGAAAAAGTTTCTGTCAGGAGCACAAAATCGTAAGCCAATATAAGGGACCTAACACTTTGTTGTAAAATGGTGGAAAGACCTTCGACATTATAAGTCAGGAACAAAAGAGATTTTAGGGGTGCCCGAACACTGTTGACTGTGACATGGGCAGGGCCGAGTCCCTAGCTGTTGGCTCTTGTTGAATCGTCATTGCATCGTGATGACCTCTTGGGACCTAAACGTCTAAAGCTGTCTGTAAGGTGTGTTTGTCTACTCAAGAGTCTTGCTGCGTGTCTGAGGGGCCCGCTGCTGGGTTTCATCCTCAAACGAGACACTGCTCGCTTCTAGATCATCTACTCCCGTTCGGTTTGTTTCCTCTTTTTTCTTTAATGTTTGGACTGGGGACTGGACATCGTTCGTATCGTCTGCTAAAAGGCTACTGGACACCACCTCTCTGTTGATGGGGGTTGGGCTGAAGTCCGGAGATGTTGCAAGGGGTCGAATATCTGGTCGAGGGTCAGATGACGTCTTATATAAAATACAGGTTGTCATCGCTAAGCTTTGTCGAGGCCATCGTGTGTGCAGACTGGAAGCTACGTTTATACAAATTATTGTTGTTGGTGTTGTCAGTGGTGATGGTTTGTTGCTGTTGCTGCTGCCCTTGATAGTGAGCTAGCTGCGTGCCTGATGGTGGCGGTGGTGGTGGTGGTGCTGGTGGTGGTGCTGGTGCTGGTGGTGCTGGTGCTGGTGGTGGTGCTGGTGGTGGTCTGCTCTTGTCCTTGCTGGTACCGGTGGTAGTGGTTGTGGAGTGGTTGCTGCAACTGTTTCTGCCGTTACCGTTGCTGCTGCGGTGTGTGTGTGTGTGTGTGTGTGTGTGTGTGTGTGTGTGTGTGTGTGTGTGTGTGTGTGTGTGTGTGTGTGTATGTGTGTGTGTGTGTGTGTGCGCGCGCGCGCGCGCGTGCGTGCGTGCCTGCGTGCCTGCACTTGGGGGGGGGGTGAGGAGTGGGGGGATTACGAACACTTGGCGGGGGGTGAGGAGTGGGGGGATTACTTCTTGTTTTGTTGGTGGTGGTGGTGGTGGTGGTGGTGCTGCTGCTGCTGCTGCTGCTGCTGCTGCTGCTGATGATGATGATGATGATGATGATGATGATGATGATGATGATGATGATGGTGGTGGTGGTGATGAATGGTGGTGGTGGTGGTTTTGTTGTTGTTGTTGCTTGCTAGCTTCCTTGTCACTGATCGGCTTCATTATACCTACCCTACAGTCATTTAATACCAGCCAGAAATCACAAATTCTTGACATCCTTGCTCCATGGACAAAGTTTGTAGAGACCTTCAACGACCCCATAATTGTATAGCTAATCCTCAACTGAGACTGAGTTACAGTGTGAGTCATACTCACAGTGTGACGCATACATGGCCTACTCCCTGTCTGTGACTCACAGCCATTATACTCATGTTGTGACTAATTATATGCTTACTCACAGCTGCCATCTGTTGAGCTGTCCATGCAGACTTGAACCCAGCTGTTCGCCGTAAAAACGCCGGGACAGCCTTTCGTCTACATACGACACCAGACAGCTGTAATTACTTACTTTCTTACGTGACAGTCCTAATGTCACGTAAGATGACGTTTCAGTTTTCGAGATCCAAAGTTCACGAGATGTACGTACGTACGTACTCTAAGTTGAAAGGATGTGACAAGAACGCATTACGGTGTCGCTTAATTCTCGCGTTGTGTCGTGACAGTAGAGGCTATAAGGCTGACTTTGGAAGCTGAGATAAACGTGTGGTTTTCCGAATAGTTTCTAACAGCCCTCATTTTGAACTTTATTGCCTCGCTCTCTTCTTTAACGTCTGACTACCCCCCCCACCCCCCACCCCCCTTAACTGTCTAACTAACGACTCCCCCCTTTACTGTCCAGCTAACTTCTTTCTTTACTGTGTGACTCTTTTTTCTTACTGATTGACTCTCTTCTTTCTTTACTGGTTGACTCCCTATATTCTTTACTGTCTGATTCCCTTCTTAACTGTCCAGCGTACTTCTTTCTTTACTGTGTGACTCCTTTCTTTACTGTGTGACTCCTTTCTTTACTGTGTGACTCCTTTCTTTACTGCCTAATTCCTTTCTTTACTGCCTGATCCCCTTCTTTCTTTCCTGCCTGACCGTTTCTTTCTTTACTGCCTGAGTCTCTTCTTTACTGTCCAACGTACTTCTTTCTTTACTGCCTGGATTTCCTCTTTCTTTACTGTCTGACTCTTTCTTTACAGACTCTCCTCTTTCTTTACTATCAGACTCTCTTCTTTACTGTCCAATTTACTTCTTTCTTTACTGCCTGACTCTCTTCTTTCTTTACTTTCTCTCTTCTTTACTGTCCAACGTACTTCTTTCTTTACTGCCTGGTCCTCCTCGTTCTTTACTGACTCTTTCCTTACTGACTCTCTTCTTTCTTTACTGTCAGACTCGCTTCTTTCTTTACTGACTGACATCCTCCTTTTTTTACTGTCTGACTCTCTTCTTTCTTTACTGTCTGACTTCCTTCTTTCTTTACTGCCTGGCTTTCTTCTTTCTTTACTGTCTGACTTCGTTCTTTCTTTACTGCCTGCCTCTCTTCTTTCTTTACTGCCTGACTCTCTTCTTTCTTTACTGCCTGACTTCCTTCTTTCTTTACTGCCTGGCTCTCTTCTTTATTTACTGCTGAGTCTCTTCTTTCTTTACTGCCGGAGTCCCTTCTTTCTTTACTGGCTCTTTTATTGCCTTAATTGCCAAAATCCGTGTTACTGGTGCTGACAGGCTATTTGTCTGTCTTGTCTTGTCTGTCTGGTTTGTCTTGTCTAGCTGTCTGTCTTTCTGTCTGTCTGTGGTAGAGGTACAATTTGAAGCTTGTCAAGGCACTGACTCTACACTAACCTGTTGGTACTTCTGTACTTGGTGGCCTCTTAATACAAGAATTCGCTATTTCTGCGATAAGTCTGCTGACGTAGAAAGGATGTAGCTAGCGGTTCATTCAATACAGCTATTGCCTTAACTAAGCTCTAATTCACACAAATCTCAGACAGAAAGAGGCCCAGAGCGCTCGTGCACAATCAACAAACAAGGGAGTTAATTAGCGCTTGAATGACGTCACACAAACACAACGACAAAGACTTGAGTCGCCTACGGTAACTCTCACCTGGCATGCGTGTAAATACAAGTTACATAAACTCCACCAGAGGTACATCCTCAAAAACAAATCCTCAAAAGTTACAGAGGATGTACCTCTGGTGGAGTTTATGTACCTTGTATTTACACGCATGCCAGGTAAGAGTTGCGTACCTCTGGTGGAGTTTATGTACCTTGTATTTACACGCATGCCAGGTAAGAGTTCCGTACCTCTGGTGGAGTTTATGTACCTTGTATTTACACGCATGCCAGGTGAGAGTTACTGTAGGCGACTCGGGTCTTTGTTGTTGTGCTTATGTTACGTAGTTCAAGCGCTAATTAACTCCCCTGTTTGTTGATCCTAATTCACACACAACAAACATATTTTTACACCCATGTCTGCAGAGAAGAAAAAAAAAGAAGAAGAAGAAGAAGAAGGAACTTACAGAGCGCTTTCAGAATCTCAAAGCGCTTTACAACTTAAAGAAAAGCATACAATGCACAAATACCCATAATTATACAAACCAATAGTATACAAGCGTACGAAACATACGAAAATTAACAAACATCTTCATACAAAACATGGCAAAAACACACATGCGCGCGCGCACACACACACACACACACACACACACACACCACAATGAATTCAAATGTGTACGACACTGATCTCAGTGATTTGTATCATACATGCGCGCGCGTGCTCACACACACACACACACACACACACACACACACACACACACACACACACACACACACACACACACACACACACACACACACACACACACACACACACACACACACAAGAAGAAGAAGAAAGGCGTGAGACTGGGAGCCAGAGAACGATAACTGGAACATATGTGTGTATACATGATGACGAAGGCAACACACAACAAAGTGAACTTTTGAACTTTGCGACTACGTCACCCCAAGACCGACCACCCGACGTGCGTGACCAAGTGAGCTATCGCGGCAACAAAAACACATGAAAGTGGAAACTGTCAAGCCGACGCTTCCGAGCTACTAAAGGGATTTACATACAACCGTAACTTATCCGTTTACCATCCTCCCGCGTTCGTTTCGTGATACCTACCGACCACTGGACCTACACCTGGCCCTGTGAACAAAAGAGGTGATGTCGCCGTTTCTAAAGAGGTTGTACTAACTGTGATACATACACCTCGCAATGTAAACGGAACAAGGACTGTCGTTTAAAGGAGCTGTACTGTAGGAGACGTACATCCCGTCGCTTGCCACGGAAGACAGCACAGACTGGGTCGTGTGTTGTGTTCATTTCTCGATGTATACAGAAGAGCTGTACGTTCTTGTCAGTTTAAAGGAGTCATGCTGAAAAATATCTACACCTCGCCTCACTTCTCGGGGTGATTATACGGAAAACATGGACATTGATGTTTGAAAGAGCTATACTCCTAAATAGCTACATCCCACCGTGTAAATAAAATTAAGAGATGATGCCCGCGTTTAAAGGAGCTGCACTGTGTGCGCCTTACAGCGTAAAAAGTATGAGGTGATGTTTAAAGGAGCTATGTTAAGGAGGATCTGCACCTCGCAGTGTAGACAAGCGAGATCATAATCGCATTTAAAGGTGATGTACTGTGTGCACCGTAGCCTACATCGGTAAAAATGTAGGTGATGTTTAAAGGAGCTATACCTATGGATATACCTGCACCACGTAGTGAAAACAGAAGAGGTTTAAAGGAGCTGAGTAAGCAAGTTGGTGTTTTACGCCCAGTCAGCTAGTACGGTTATATCAGGGCGATTAAAGGAGTTAAACAACACAACATTTTAAAGCATTTTGCTCATCGGGAGGCAGTCGCCCGGAAAAGCCAACCTCCAAGGAGTCGTGACATAATTATGGATGAATTAATTACTATAACTAATATAGCTAAAATAATTACAGGATAACTTTAAATAATAATTACATTAATTAATCAATCATTTCTTTTAAAACGGATTTAGTCAATCATTTAATTGATAATTTGTGTGTGTGTTTATGTGTGTGTGTGTGTGTGTGTGTGTGTGTGTGTGTGTGTGTGTGTGTGCGTGCACGTGTGTGTTTGTGTGTGTGTGTGTGTGTGTGCGTGCATCTTTGACGTGTGTGTGTGTGTGTGTGTGTGTGTGTGTGTGTGTGTGTGTGTGTGTGAGTGAGTGCGCGCGCGCGCGCGCGTGTTTTGGGTGCGCGCCCGTGAGTGTTTGTGTTGTGCGTCTGTGTGTGTGTGTGTGTGTGTGTGTGTGTGTGTGTGTGTGTGTGTGTGTGTGTGTGTGTGTGTGTACACGCGTCTGTGTCTGTGTGCATGACGTGTGTGTGTATGTCAGTCTGTCTGTGTGTCTGTGTGTCTGTCTGTCTGTCTGTCTGTCTGTCTGTCTGTCTGTCTGTCTGTCTATCTGTGTCTGTGTTCGTATGTGTGTGCGTCTGTGTGAGTTCATGTCTGTGTGTGCGAATGTGTGTTGTGCATGTATTTGTACCAACCTCTCTGCGTCTGTGCGCGCGTGTATGCGTATATGTATGTGTATGTCTGTTTGTCCCTGTGCAGAAAACAGCAGTAAATGAATAATCTGCCGTCTTTGTCTTTGCCCTTATAAAGTTCCACTGCAGTAATAATCAGATTTTCAGATGGTATCGGCTTGTTTGGGACTTTAAATTCTGTTCTTTCAATGGGCCTTTAAGCTTCTCCTATTTCCGTCTTGTGAATGGGAGTATTGTAACCTTCAGCGTGTGAATTAACTGCCCCAAAGCCGCTACGGCGAGTTTGCAGTGTACGTGTGCTTATGCAGACACGCTGAGTACGGTCAGAGAATAAATAATATTTAGGTACATACACCCACCCCGGAAGTTGTCTTTGACCACTCCCTTTTTGCCACAAAGGTCACTAAGAGCAAAGGTCACAGAGAACAGTGAACGGAGGGCAAAATCAAGAACGAATGCAGTCGTCGGCTGGGGCGTTCCTTTGGTTTAAGCAAAGTGTATTTACATTCATGAAAATATGGACAAGAGATTAAGAGTATTAAGGAGTACTGTGCTGGACTTACAGACTCCCAAAATAAGAATAACAATAAAGAGGATTTCTAGAACGCCCATCTACTGCACACAAGGTGGGAGCACAGGGTGCTTTTACAATAACAATAACATCTGTCTGTCTGTCTGTCTGTCTGTCTGTCTGTCTGTCTGTCTGTCTGTCTGTCTGTCTGTCTGTCTGTCT